>JASANA010011137.1:0-14949 GCA_030248095.1 Ptycholaimellus sp. GST1_10
TTAACATATGTGTTATCTCGTTTTTTTAATCTCTTTTTTCTATCTATTTTTTTCTGTCTCTTTTTTCCTACCTCGTTTTTCTAGCTCTTTTTTTAATTTTTTTTCTATCTCGTTTTTTCTATATCTTTTTTTAATCTCTTTTTCTGTTTCTTTTTTTTAATCTCTTTTTTATCTCTTTTTTATCTCTTTTTAAGATCCGCAAATTCTGGGATAAGTTCTGCCCTTTACTTGTTGCGTTGAAGACCCTCTCCTTACAAAATGGATTTGGGAATTTCTGTTGTCAAGTAGCACCCAACCCCTAGGCAAAGCGTCAGTTGACAACAGCCATTGAAATTACGACTATTTCAATCCTGAACCTAACCTCAGCCTAACTGAAACAGGCCAAGAACAAGTAAATGAAAAATGGACAAACCTCAGAGGCTGCGAAGTGAAGTATGAGGAGAAGGAAGAGGCACTTGAGGGCTGATGGAGCTGTACGGTTGTGCTGGCCCAGGCAGAAAGTGACACTGATGTAGGAGATAGGAGGCAGATGGCCCAACAAGGTGCCACAATGCTGGGCCCCTATCCAAGGCCATTACATGCCTCCTCCACTGCCTCCCCCTCCAACATTCACGCCTATAATCCATCAATTTCCAGGCTGAGCAGCACAAAATTCCAACATTTTCATCAAAGAATCACCAAGAAGGCAAATCTGGTGGTTGTCATGCGACGCCAACACAAATCCCACATGACAGCGCTGTGACAACAGGTTGTCGTGTGGTAATTTTCCTGCTGGCATATGCCGCCTGCAATAACGTCACATGACAGCAAGCGGCATTCCCGTTTTTGCTGTCATACGTCGTTTTTGCGACGTGTGACAACCAAATTTGGAGGACATTATGACAACATGTCAGGTGGTAAAAACGACAAATGACAACAATTTGGCCTGTTGTCGTATGGTAATTTTAATGACAACAATTGGGCACCCCCCCTGCCCAATCGTTGTCATGTGACGTTGCGAATGTTGTCAAGTGACGTAGAGCCGAAGCCCTGCCTCGGCGTCCAGAGGCTCTGGTCGAAACGACTAGGCTGGAGAGCGGGTGGATGACTTCAGGCTGGTCTCGATTCCCTCAGCGCATGGTGCAAAGCCTGGCAACTCCCTCTCTCTCCAGAGAAGTGTGTGGCGTTTCGGGTGGGCAAGGGAGAAGCAGGGAGCTACCAGCTGAACGGCTGGAAGACGGTGGGAGAGTGGAAAGGGCAAAGGCGGCTTTGACGTTTTTAAAAGTTGATGAGAAGCCCTGCCTCGGCGTCCAGAGGCTCCGGCCAAAACGACAAGGCTGGAGAGCGGGTGGATGACTTCAGGCTGGTCTCGATTCCCTCAGCGCATGGTGCAAAGCCTGGCAACTCCCTCTCTCTCCAGAGAAGTGTGTGGCGTTTCGGGTGGGCAAGGGAGAAGCAGGGAGCTACCAGCTGAACGGCTGGAAGACGGTGGGAGAGTGGAAAGGGCAAAGGCGGCTTTGACGTTTTTAAAAGTTGATGAGAAGCCCTGCCTCGGCGTCCAGAGGCTCCGGCCAAAACGACAAGGCTGGAGAGCGGGTGGATGACTTCAGGCTGGTCTCGATTCCCTCAGCGCATGGTGCAAAGCCTGGCAACTCCCTCTCTCTCCAGAGAAGTGTGTGGCGTTTCGGGTGGGCAAGGGAGAAGCAGGGAGCTACCAGCTGAACGGCTGGAAGACGGTGGGAGAGTGGAAAGGGCAAAGGCGGCTTTGACGTTTTTAAAAGTTGATGAGAAGCCCTGCCTCGGCGTCCAGAGGCTCCGGCCAAAACGACAAGGCTGGAGAGCGGGTGGATGACTTCAGGCTGGTCTCGATTCCCTCAGCGCATGGTGCAAAGCCTGGCAACTCCCTCTCTCTCCAGAGAAGTGTGTGGCGTTTCGGGTGGGCAAGGGAGAAGCAGGGAGCTACCAGCTGAACGGCTGGAAGACGGTGGGAGAGTGGAAAGGGCAAAGGCGGCTTTGACGTTTTTAAAAGTTGATGAGAAGCCCTGCCTCGGCGTCCAGAGGCTCCGGCCAAAACGACAAGGCTGGAGAGCGGGTGGATGACTTCAGGCTGGTCTCGATTCCCTCAGCGCATGGTGCAAAGCCTGGCAACTCCCTCTCTCTCCAGAGAAGTGTGTGGCGTTTCGGGTGGGCAAGGGAGAAGCAGGGAGCTACCAGCTGAACGGCTGGAAGACGGTGGGAGAGTGGAAAGGGCAAAGGCGGCTTTGACGTTTTTAAAAGTTGATGAGAAGCCCTGCCTCGGCGTCCAGAGGCTCCGGCCAAAACGACAAGGCTGGAGAGCGGGTGGATGACTTCAGGCTGGTCTCGATTCCCTCAGCGCATGGTGCAAAGCCTGGCAACTCCCTCTCTCTCCAGAGAAGTGTGTGGCGTTTCGGGTGGGCAAGGGAGAAGCAGGGAGCTACCAGCTGAACGGCTGGAAGACGGTGGGAGAGTGGAAAGGGCAAAGGCGGCTTTGACGTTTTTAAAAGTTGATGAGAAGCCCTGCCTCGGCGTCCAGAGGCTCCGGCCAAAACGACAAGGCTGGAGAGCGGGTGGATGACTTCAGGCTGGTCTCGATTCCCTCAGCGCATGGTGCAAAGCCTGGCAACTCCCTCTCTCTCCAGAGAAGTGTGTGGCGTTTCGGGTGGGCAAGGGAGAAGCAGGGAGCTACCAGCTGAACGGCTGGAAGACGGTGGGAGAGTGGAAAGGGCAAAGGCGGCTTTGACGTTTTTAAAAGTTGATGAGAAGCCCTGCCTCGGCGTCCAGAGGCTCCGGCCAAAACGACAAGGCTGGAGAGCGGGTGGATGACTTCAGGCTGGTCTCGATTCCCTCAGCGCATGGTGCAAAGCCTGGCAACTCCCTCTCTCTCCAGAGAAGTGTGTGGCGTTTCGGGTGGGCAAGGGAGAAGCAGGGAGCTACCAGCTGAACGGCTCGACTCTCAAATTCGGGCTCGCCCATCCGCGATCTGGGTATCCAGATCAGCCCCTCCCTTTCCCTGCCCCCCCCCAGGTCTCCGCCTGCACATCAGCTGCATCCCATGCAGCCTTTCTGGCCCGAAAGTCCTTCTCAGCTCCCTCATTCCACACTCTCTCAACTGCCTACACTACCTATGTCAGACCACATTTAGAATATGCCGTACAGACCTGGTCCCCTACTAAACGAACTGGCATCAAACGCCTAGAAAAAACTTCTTCTTCTCCAGCATAAAAGCTGAGATCTCCCAAAAAAAGTGCTGGCCCTTATTGCTTATTCAAAGTTACCTGTAGTAATTCATGAAATCATTAACTTAGCAAGAAATGAGAGCAGATATTAAAATAGCTTGAAACATCAGGCAGGTGAGGTGGTAAAGAAGGCAGCCTACAGAACCCGAGGCAGTGGATTGGGCCAGGTCCAGAGTGTAGAGCTCCTTCTCAAAGCACCGTGGAATGTCTCCTCCGGCGCCTAGCAATTGACTCCCTGCGTCAGCTTCCCTGCCTTTGTATGGGCCAATTCTTGCAAATACAGGATCGGTCGCTGCCAACCGCTGATGATCTGGTCGGAGTGGAGCCCCTTTCGTCTGTTGTCGAGGTCAAAGGCAGCAACTATTGTGACCAGAGTCACCGTGACCACCGTGACTGTGACCACAAATGCCCATTCCGACACCCGCTCAATTTGGCGGAACTAGAATGCCACTTTGATATAAAGACGCATAAAAGCAATGGTTTGCAGCTTTGATCCAGTGGCTCCACAAGCATCAGCTGACCCGATCTTGCCTCCATCATGGAGACTATATTGACATGTTATATATCTGGTACCTTCGGCAGGCCAAATGTAGTTCTCTTTTCTCCAAAAGTTGCAATTGCCACGAGTAAAAAGTCAAGGAAATTCAATTTATACTACTGGAATCTGCTGCTTGGACAGTTGCATTTTGTTTTTGGCGCGCAGTTCAGTGTCTCTTTCCATGCGCGCCAAAACCAAGATGCAGATCACGCAGCAGATTCCAGTAGTGTAAATTGTATTTCCTTGACTTTTTACTCGTGGCAATTGCAACTTTTGGAGAAAAGAGAACTACATTTGGCCTGCCGATGGTACCAGATATTTCTTTCACTTTTAATATAGTATAAAATGTATTAATACAAATTTTATAGATCAATAAATAAATTTTATTAAATAAATAAATCACAAATAAAAATTAAACAAGTATATGGCGCAGAGCGCAATAGGTGACCGCGGAGCTTCACAGCCCACAACTTCCTTGGCAGCTTACAATTCCATGCCAATGACTATCTTTGACTACATATTAAATTTGACTACCTGTCGGGAAAAAAAGTTTGTCCAAATACGTTGAGATTTCGCCATTTCTCAGCAAACCCCATTTTTCAACCGTTCTACCCAAAAAAGTAATGTTTCAAATGCTCGGAAACCGGTTTCACCCCTCCAGATCTTCCTAAAATATCATTACCTTTCAGGAAAAAAAAAGTTTGTCAAAATCCGTTGGGAATTGAGCATTTTACAGCATACCCAAATTTTCAACTTTTCTACCCAAAAAGTAATGTTTCAAATGCTCGGAAACCGGTTTCACCCCGTCAGATCTTCCTAAAATATCATTACCTTTCAGGAAAAAAAAAGTTTGTCAAAATCCGTTGGAAATTGAGCATTTTACAGCATACCCAAATTTCCAAAATTTCTACCCAAATAAGTAATGTTTCAAATGCTCGGAAACCGGTTGCACCCATCCAGATCTTCCTAAAATATCATTACCTTTCAGGGAAAAAAAAGTTTGTCAAAATCCGTTGAGAATTGAGCATTTTACAGCATAACCAAATGTTCAACCTTTCTACCCAAAAAAGTAATGTTTCAAATGCTCAAATTCCGGGTCTACCCCTCCAGATCTTCCTAAAATAGCATTACCTTTCAGGAAAAAAAAGTTTGTCCCAATCCGTTGAGAATTCGCCCGTTCCCAGCATTTCCAGACATACATACATATATATATATATATATATATGAGGACAAAAGTTGAGTAACCTCTATAGACCGCGGAGCGGCCCTTCGGGCTGCTCCGCGGTCAAAAATATAACGAAATGAAAAGTTTCACAAATAAAAATTGTTGGCAAACTAAGAAATTTTTGGCCTGCTGATTGTACCAGTCATTTTCTCAGCTTTAAATACACAAAATTCAAAATGAATGACTGAGCTGGATTAGAACCTGCCAGTTTAATTTAGCTGTCCAATCGCTTACACCACTACACCACTGGTGCATATGGCTCCTTGGTGTAACTAAAGAGTTATGGTAAAAGAAAAATATGAGGCCCAGGGAGCCGGGGAGGGTGGAGGGGGGGAGAAATGAATACCTTCTATCGTCCATTGAATAGATGCGGAGAAGAAGAAGAATGAGGAGAAGAAGAAGAAGGAGAAGAAGGAGTTCGGACATATGGTTTTTTGCGTTTTTCACCCTAAAATCAAACGTTTTGTGCAAAACTCAAAAGATAAACTATGGTCAATTTGATGTTGCTCTTTCCAATGGTGAAAGAATTAGAGTGATTGGAGCCTTCTGTGACGAGCAGCCGCCTTATCAAATATAAGATCTAGCAATAACCTTCAAAACATACACCTGGGTCGAAAAGAGGGGCTTGGCGCTGACACTTCACTAAAGCTCCGTTTGCGCAAGCCCAATAATGGAGTGGGCAGGAAGGGGTTAAAGAAAAGGGGGCACGGATGACAGTTGAAAAATAAATTTGGAAGTGACTTTACATTTTGACCTCATTCTCAGTCATTCGGAAATCCTTCTGAGCTCTGTTTTTTGCTAAAACTGCCGAACAAACTGAATCGTTCAAAAATACAGCTCATTCGTCCTCTCGTTTATCTGTCTACTACTGCCTCGGTGAGCCAGCCAACTGACAAATTAATCAGCTTTTTTTCAAATTGATTCAAATAATTTTTTAGATCCGTAAAATTTTCTAAGTGGACGAATGAATGGATTGAGGATGGAGCGCGGCTGGGGTCTGCCACAGCTGAGCTGCACTGAGCAGAAAACTGTCCAGCGTCAGGCCTTGTCTCAGGCCATGCTACTAGGCGGTGTCAGTTCACGCTCCTATGCACTATCCTATCCTTACAGGGTTCTTGAGTAAGACTCCATTCACAGCTATGGTAGGACAATCAGAGGTGTGCTTACTCCAGGAGCCAATACCAACTAGAGTGCTGCTCTCTCATCGATGTCTTTCCAGCGTCACCGTCAATGCAGTCTGGCCCTGGATAATAGCAATATCACTCAAAAGTACCCAATATTCTGGGCTTTCAATGCTCTCGCACTGGCGATAAGACGGCAATATCGCACTAAAGGATAATCTGAAATTGAAACTGAGGTAATTGCAAAAAGACCAGCTGTAGTTTTTATGTGTTAATGGCTATTTTACGTTTCATGGTAGTCATGTTCATCAGAAAATGCGAAAACAATAAATTACTTTCCATTATTAAATTAATTAAAAAAGAATCGAAAAAAATTAAAATTTTTAGTTACATTACAAGGCACGCCAAATAGTACGTGAACTTCTGCAGCTTGTGTGAAAACTAGGTTTTCACCACAGCTGAGCATACTCAGAGCTCAGTAGCAAGACCTTCTTCACTCCTTCGCCGAATATGGAAGTTTAAAAGACTGAAGTCATCAAATTGCTAAAAGTAACAATGACAATCTCGAAACAACTGTGTATAGTGTCCTACTTGCTTCTATACGTTAGATTCTGTTCTTGTATTGTAAAGTATACTGATATCTGGTACCATTGGCAGGCCAAATGTGGGACTCTTTTCTCCAAACTTTGCAAGTTTCTCGAGTAAAAAGTCAAAGAAATAAAATTACTGCTTCTGGAATCTGCTGCTTGGACAGTTGCATTTTGTTTTTGGCGCGCAGTTCAGTGCCTCTTTCCATGCGCGCCCAAAAACAAAACGCAGATGACGCAGCAGATTCCAGAAGCAGTAATTTTATTTCTTTGACTTTTTACTCGAGACACTTGCAAAGTTTGGAGAAAAGAGTCCCACATTTGGCCTGCCAATGGTACCAGATATTTCTTCTACTTTTAATATAGTATAAATAAAAATTATATATTGTTAGTTATATATTCAATTTGAATTTTATTCGATATATAAAAATAATAAATAAAAAAACTTGTTCAAAAAATATAACAAAAAGAAATTATTTGAAATCGAAAAATACAATTAAAAGTTATTGGCAACTAATTTTTTGAGAAATTTTCTTGACTTACTCTCAGGGCAATCGATTTTTGGGAAAAAAGAGCTTTACTTGTGCCCTGCCGATGGTACAAGTTTAAATACACAAAAATACAGAATAATAAAAAATAGTGCCTGAGATGGATTAGAACCTGGGAGTTACACTCAGCTGACCAATCGCTTACACCACTACACCACTGGTGACATGCCTCCTTCAATTTACTGAAGAATTATGAAGAAAAATAAACTTGTGGTCCAGGGACCCGGGGAGGGGGCGGGAGTGGGGGAAGAAATGAATACCTACTATCGTCCATTGAATAGATGCGGAGAAGGAGAAGAAGGAGAAGAAGGAGAAGAAGAAGGAGTTCGGACAAATGGTTTTGAGTGATTTTCTCTTGTATTCTGCCATTTTTGGGCGATTTCTCGCGAGTTTTGGTTAATTTGTAGATGCTCTTTCTATTGCAACTAAAATCAGAGCGAATGGAGCTTCCGGTGAACTGCAAGAGCCTTATCAAAATTAAGATCTAGCAATAGCCCTCAAAACGTACACCTGGGTCGAAAAGAGGGGCTGGGCGCTGACACTCCGCTAACGCTCCATTCGCGCCAGCCCAATATTGAGCGTTTGGATGGTCTAAATGATTGAAAAAACAACTGAGTCAAGCCCATACTTACAAGCACATGATATAAACCTAAATTTAGATAATGCCAAACGTGCATGGTGAAATCACCGCGTGCTGTCCAGGTGAGGATCAAACCTGCGACGATGGCTCCTGCTTCGCCTTTGATGCCTTTCTTCGGTACATCTCTCACGTTTCCCATACACCACCAACCACTCAATCCCATCTCTCGAACAATCCCATTCTTAAGGTGAACGAAAATCTGGTTTTAGCTATCCAAGCTCCTGCTGTGCCCAGCGTTACTGTGGGGCTTGTACTGCTGGTGTTGGCACGCCTTGCGGCCCATTTTGTGCCCTTCATGGTTTTCTCCTACCTTTAGCTCATAGAGACTCATTTTGTTCACCTCCCAGATAGCTAAAGAGACTAGTGAACAACTTAAAGGTGCCCAGCAGGTATTTGCTGCAAATTGCCCTTTTTTTAAAAATGTGTATCAGCCAGCGTCACTATGCTAACTCTATCTCAGCCTTAACCAAATCCTAAGCCGTAGCCTAAGCCTTTGGGGAAAGTAGGCGATTCGCGGCAAATACCTGGCACGGAAAAATCTAATAGTTCCAGATTAGCTGATGATAACTCCTTTCACTTTCTCGCCTCAAAAGAGATTTGAAAGAAAAACAACATGAAATACTTCAACTAGGTCAACTAGAATGCTGCAATGCTGCAAAGGGCTTAGCCTGCAACACGACGGAGGCCTACTGCTGTGGCTCCGACATCTGCTGCGTTGCTACCCTCGGCTGAGGCTTGAGATTTACGCTGGCCAGACTGCAATAGTTTGCCAGAACAGTGACGAGCAGTGCTGCAATGGAAAAAGGTGCTGTGGCAGCGGCTACTCCTGTGTTTCTTCATCCGGCATCTGCTGTCCCAAAACCTCGGTTTGCTTTAAGAGGCATTTTATGAGAGGTGTACGAATCCTCTAAGGGGGGGCGGACATAAATTTTCTGACCCCCTTTTTTATTGCAGATTCTGAATCTTCATACATTTTTATGTAACTCCACCAATTTTGGGCGAAAAATATGCAAAACTGGGCTCACAACAGCTCCAAACGTGATGGGAGGTAGAAATTCGGCCAATTTTCGCGTTTCACGGAGTTGTGTTCATCTAACTGCTTATTTCTCCTCTTTTTTACATATTTGTACAGACACTCTGGGTGTCATTCGAATCCTTAGGATTTTGGCAACGCACCTATCACAATTGTTTTGCCTGAAAATGAAAATCCGTCGCAAAATATGAGTTTATACAGTCAACACTCAAAATTCTTAAATTTCAATTTTTGTCAAAAATCATCATTAGTGGGTTTTCTAAGTATGAATTCGCCCTAGCGACTATCATTTTCGAATTTCTCACAAAATTTTGGCCTAGAAACCGCTCAGAAATATAGCAAAATGGGGTGGCCCACAGTGCTGGGAGGTAAAATAATTCTACATTCCAATTCACTTTCCACCTCATGCCGAAACCATTTACTCCACTTTCTTTGCACCTCCACCATTGCCCAAAAATTGCAATTCACCTTTATACTTTATTTCACTTTTTTGCCCATTTTTTGGCCTTTTTTACATCAGTTCTACTTTTTCGCTCAAAAATGCCCATGTTACATATAAAAAGTCTCAAAATACCTTGGATTTGCTTGATTTTGGGTTGTGTGTGCAAATCAAGCATGTTAATGATGTTTCTGCCTGTGCAAATGCACTGTTTTATGCAGTTTCTCCCTATTCACAGAGCCTTCTGGCCCACAGCTCGATACTCAGACAGTGCTTCCATGTCAGACACCTAGTGTGGGTGGTTCAACATAAGAATGGTTTGACACCATGGAACACCAACAGTAGAACACCATGGTTCAACATAAGAACGATGTGGAACATTTTGAAAAAAAATTCGGAAAAAAATTTTTGAAAAAATTTTTGCAAAGCTTTTCTAAAAATTTTTAGAAAATTTTTAAAAAATTTTACAAAATTTTTAAAAAATTTTACAAAAATTTTGAAAAATTTGGGAAAATTTTGAAAAATTTTGAAAAATGTTGGTCGCAAGCGGGGAAAAACTAGGTCTGAGCCCCTTATAAGGGGGCCATTTTAAGTGAAAAGTAGAATGTAAAAAGTAAAAAGTAAATGGGAAAAAAGTAAAAAAGTAAAACGAATTGCAATTCATTTCCAATTCACCTAGGAAACCTCGAAATTTTTACAATTCATTTCCAATTCACCTAAAATTTCTCAAAAATCTTTTTTTTTACTTAATTTACTTTTTACCTAAAATTCCACTTTTTACCTCCCAGCACTGGTGGCCCACATGAGCTATAAGCACTTTTCTATGCCCCAGTCCAGAATGGCCCTATGTTATAACATAGGGCACTTTGGCGATGGTGACATTTTTGCACTAAAAAACTACCTGCTCTTTTGTATCTGCATATTTCCCGATTTCCTTTTGTGAGCTTCTTTATATGTCCCTTATGCAAGTATCTACAAAGAAAAAACATTGCGTTTCACTTGGCAATTTTGAAAAAAGATCCAAAGATTGAGGACAGGTCAAGAATCGGCCCTATGCTATAACATGGCGCAAAATTGACCAAAAAAATTTTGGTCTTGAATTTTGATTATAATGGCCTAAATCGATACTCCAGCCTCAGATACATCAGAAAATACCATTTTTATGTCCAATTTTGATGTATTTTAAAATTTGTTAATTTTCTACTTTTCCCTTTGTGTTATGCTGAGGTGATCAAAAACTCATAAACGTCAAATTTTAAAATACATCAAAATTGGACATAAAAATGGTATTTTCTGATGTATCTGAGGCTGGAGTATCGATTTAGGCCATTATAATCAAAATTCAAGACCAAAATTTTTTTGGTCAATTTTGCCCCATGTTATAGCATAGGGCCAATTCTTGACCTGTCCTCAATCTTTGGATCTTTTTTCAAAACTGCCAAGTGAAACCCAATGTTATTTCTTAGTAGATACTTGCGTAAGGGATATATAAAGAAGCTCACAAAAGGAAATCGAGAAATATGCAGATAAAAAAGAGCAGGTAGTTTTTTAGTACAAAAATGTCACCATCGCCAAAGTGCCCTATGTTATAACATAGGGCCATTCTGGACTGGGGCATAGAAAAGTGCTTATAGCTCATGTGGGCCACCCCATTTTGCTATATTTCTGAGCGGTTTCTAGGCCAAAATTTCGTGAGAAATTCGAAAATGATAGTCGCTAGGGCGAATTCATACTTAGAAAACCCACTAATGATGATTTTTGACAAAAATTGAAATTTAAGATTTTTGAGTGTTGACTGTATAAACTCATATTTTACGACGAATTTTCATTTTCAGGCAAAACAATTGTGATAGGTGCGTTGTCAAAATCCTAAGGTTTCGAATGACACCCAGAGTGTCTGTAAAAATATGTAAAATAGAGGAGAAAAAAGCAGTTATATGAACACAACTCCGTGAAACGCGAAAATTGGCCAAATTTCGACCTCCCATCACGTTTGGAGCTGTTGTGAGCCCATTTTTGCATATTTTTCGCCCAAAATTGGTAGAGTTACATAAAAATGTATGAAGATTAAGAATCTACAATAAAAAAATGGGGTCAGAAAATTATGTCCGCCCCCCCTTAGAGGATTTTACTCCTGCCCTATTAAAATGCCTCTTAATGGGCAGCTTTAGAAAATTTTTCTTAATTATTTTGTTTGATACCAAATAGATAACGTTTTAGACATCAAAATGCATTTTAAGGAAGAGCGAAAAGGGAGGGCACTTTATTGACTGCTCAAAGTTTCCTAAGATGCAATTTGACACTAAGAACAATTAAGATACCTAATAAACCTAATTTAGTGCACTCTTCTAACATTAATGGTAGAGTAAACTAAAAAAATCTTCAAAAAATCGGAAAAGTATGGGGGAATTATGCGCATAAAGTTTTGAAGCGACGGGAAAAGAAGCACTTAGTTCAGAGCAATACGAATCTTAACCGGTAGCACGCACAATATAAAACTATCTGTAAGGATAAGGCTAGGCGAGCCCTCACCGTGAGATGAGGTCGCCGTAGAAAAGGTCCACTGCTGTCCTCGCTCACGCTCGTGTTGGCCAGCTTGTTCTGCCGGTGCTTGCTGGAAGCCCGCGTTGGGCACCTGACTGCAGGCGCAAATCATGCCCCATTTCACCTCCGCTATACAGGCATCATCAATGAAACCTCCAGTTTACCTGTAGGAGACTGAGGTTGTACATCGTCTCCTCGCAGGGGATCGGGCAGTCGCCTGAGGAAAACAAGCAAATGAGGACGGTTTATGACGGAGAAGGCAAGACTGACAGTAGCCGCCAATGTCGCAAACATGTCCCAGATGAAGCCCATGTTGTTGGCCTGCAACAGAGGCTGCACGCATTCGCTAGCTCGCACTGGGGTGCAGATCCGATCGTCGCTGATCTGTGAGTGCCTCTTTTTGGTAGAGAGACCTCCAGCATCATCCTGTGGAAAAGATTACTCGATAGTTGGGCACGGATCCGATCTGGACACAGCGACAGGTGCGCTCGGTCAGGTTAGCGATGCACTCCGTGAAGCAGCCCCTGAGCAGTCCAATCTGCTTGAGTTTGGCAGAGCAAAGAAAGGAGAAAAAGGGACTTCGAAGGAGTATTTGTCGAAATAGGCGAGCTGGCGGTCGTAGGTGCAGGAGGTGAGCGGATCGTAGGGCTTGAACTTCAGCTTGCGGTGTATGGCGCTCAGGCGTACCAGGGGCATGGTTTCCAGGCAGGATTACCAGAGGGCTGGAAGAAGTTGCTCCAGGGGGTCTAAAAGGTGTGAGGAGGTGTGAAGATTTAGTTTAGTACCTGACACCGGTGTAGGTGGTGGAATCGGGGGCAAGATGATGTGGACCTGGATGCCCATGTCGGGGTTGGAGTTGATCATGGAGACGGGGTAGAGCTCCTGCCAGTTGTCCACGTAGACTCGCAGTCCACCTGCCGGCCCCGGAATCGTTTGCACTGGGTATTTTTTCACTCCGCACCACGAAGCATTTTCCCAGTCAGCTCAGCACCTCCTCGAACCCGCAGCAGGGGAAGTCCACTGCTAGAAGAAAATAGTTATTTTGTTGTAAAAAATTGAAAAAAATTATAATTAAGAAATATTTAAAAAATTATGATATTTGACAATCTGATTGAAGGAAGATGAGGACCTTGAAACATGCAGGAGCGAAGGAACTGATCACACTGATAGCCGTTCTTGATGAAGAAATCGGTGAGACTGAAATTACCCTGCATGCCTAGAATGCGGATTCAGGCTTGATATTTCTTTTTCATGTCTGGGATTACGTTCCTGAAAACGCGTCTGGTTAATTCCGTTGGGGAAGGAGGATGAGAATAAAAAATGCCTTCATCAGAAATATGCCTGCCATCAACTGCTGACAAGCGTTACATTACATTCTTTGAGTGTAACCGAAAATTGTGGTCATCGTAGGCGGCGTACATTCCTTGAAACCCACAGCAATACGTAACTGAACCAGTAGCAACGATAAAGCAACGTATTGCTGTGGGTTTCAAAGGAATGTACACCGCCTACAATGACCACAATTTTCGGTTACACTCAAAGAATCTAATGTAACGCTTGTTAGCAGTTGATGGCAGGCATATTTTGATGATGAGTGCTGATGAAGGCATATTTTTTTCACATATTCTCCTTCCCCAATGATATGAACCAGACATTTTTAGGAACGTAATCCCCGACATGGAAAAGAAATACCAAGCCTGGATCCGCAGTCTAGGCATGCAGGGCAATTTCAGTCTCACAGATTTCTTCATCAAGAACGGCTATCAGTGTGATCAGTTCCTTCGCTCCTGCATGTTTCAGTTTCTTGATCCTCCTTCGAATCAATAGATTGTCCAAGATTATAAGTTTTTTAAAAATATTTCTTAATTATCTTTTTTTTCAATTTTTTCACAACAAAATATATCTGCTTCTAGGCGTGGACTTCCCCTGCTGCGGGTTCGAGGAGGTGCTGAGCCGAGTGGGCAAGTGCTTCGTGGTGCGGAGCGAAAAATATCCAGTGCAAACGATTCCGGGGCCGGCGGGCGGCCTACGCGTCTACGTAGACAACTGGCAGGAACTATACCCCGTCTCCATGATCAACTCCAACCCCGACATGGGCATCCAAGTCCACATCATCTCCCCCGACTCCACCACCTACACCGGTGTCAGGTTCTAAACCAATCTTCACACCTCCTCACACCTTTTAGACCCCCTGGAGCAACTTCTAGCCCTCTGGCAAATCCTGCCTGGAACGGATGCCCCTGGTACGCCTGAGCGCCATACACCGCAAGCTGAAGCCCTAAGCTACGATCCGCTCACCTCCTGCACCTACGACCGCCAGCTCGCCTATTTCGACAATATCTCCTTCGAAGTCCCTTTTTCTCCTCTTTTTTTGCTCTGCCAAACTCAAGCAGTATTGGACTGTTCAGGGCTGCTTCACGGAGTGCATCGCTAACCTGACCGAACGCACCTGTCGCTGTGTCCAGATCGGATCGGTGCCCAATTATCGAGTAATCTTTTTCACCAGATGATGCTGGAGGTTTCTTATCAAACAGAGGCACTCACAGATCAGCGACGATCGGATCTGCACTCCGGTGCGAGCAAGCGAGTGTGCGCAGCTTCTGTCCTTGCAAGGCCAACAACATGGGCTTCATCTGGGACATGTACGACATTCGCAGCTACTGTCAGTCTTCCCTTCTCCGTCATAAACCGTCCTCATTTGCTTGCTTCCTCGAGGGCGACCTGCCGATCCCCTGCGAGGAGACGATGTACAGTCAGAATCACAGTCTTGAACAGGCAGCACCGGGACTTTCCACGATGACGCGTGCCTGTCCAGCGGGAGGTGAAGTGGGGCATGATTTGCGCCTGGGCTCCAGGTGCCCAACGCGGGCTTCCAGCTATGGAGCACCGGCAGAACAAGCTGGCCAACACGAGCGTGAGCGAGGACGACTACATCGTCGTGGACCTTTTCTACGGCGACCTCATCTACAACCGCATCGAGGCTCGCCCCGCCTTATCCCTACAGCAATACGTAACTGAACCGCGCCAACGTATTGCTA
>JASANA010011144.1:0-16262 GCA_030248095.1 Ptycholaimellus sp. GST1_10
TGCTCGTTCAGTTACGTATTGCTTGCATACCAACCATTTCTCAAAGCTCAGTCTTACTGCCCACGTTTGAATGGTACTGTGTTGATAGTTAAGATGGGCCATGCTCACTCCACTGTGACAAGCATGGGTGGAGTGCTGCACTAAAGTTTTCATACGTGAGATTAGCATTCTGGTGCATGTTTGGTGTTACTGCTGAACAACCAGTTATCGCAGCTCAGTATTACTTTGAAGGGTGCTGTTTTATAGTTAAAGGCCTATTACGCGTAGAACCACCGATTTGGTTCATTTTTTAAGCATGGGTAGGTAACCCCAAAGTAAGCTTGCAACTACAATTGGTTAGATCCAAATCGACTCTAGTATCGAGAAATATGTTCAGAAAGTTTGCTATACTTAACCATTGGGAGGTTCCCAAAAAGTCAGTTTTTGGGCAAGTTTGTTGAGAAAATTTTAGGGCGGGCACTGGCGGGTACCAGAGTAGCTCCGTTATGATAAAATACATCAAGGTAAACCAAGATATGTGGCCAAAATCGTCCGCATCGTTCCACGTGGCTCGAAAACCAACCAAGAAATGCTCATTTTGGTGCTCTTTGAGGTTTTCCCTTAATTTTAATAATTTAAATAGGACTTAAGACCTCAATTTTTAAATTCTGCGCCCCCAAATTGACCCATAATTATAAAAAAACAACCCATATAAAGCTTTTAACTATTCTAGTTCATACAACTAATGAAGCATTTTGGTGTAAAAAATAACATTAAATTTTTTTAAATTATGTGGAATATTTGTTATGATTTTGGGTCAATATTGGTTCGTAGATTTCAAAAATCGGGGTCTCAATTGCGAAAAAAATTTGAAATATATGAAAATGTTTGAAAAACGCTCAAAAACCTTCAAAAATGACCATTCAACCATTTTTTGGTCTGCGCGCAGAACAGAACATCATATTTGCCCAATTTTTTGGCTGTAATTTTTGGATTTAGTTATTTGTTTCCACTGCTGAGCGCAAAAACAAGAAAATCGAAATTGAATTTTTTTCGAATTTTTTTCTACTTTTAACTCACGTAGAGCAGATGATGGCCACAACTCACGTAAAGATTGCTCTCACGTAGAGCAGATGGTGGCCACAACTCGTGCAAAGACTGCTCTCACGTAGAGCAGATGGTGGCCACAACTCGTGCAAAGACTGCTCTCACGTAGAGCAGATATTGGCCACAACTCGGAGTGTGGGCGGCTGGGATTCATAACGCCATAGACAAACAGGATAATGCTGACGCAACCCAACCAGGGCGAATGCTGTTACAAGTACAAGTAAGTAAGCAATCGAACCGCATGCACCTTGATGAAAAAGGAGGGCACCACGGTGGCATAGAAAGCGGTGAACACAGTCCCCACAAGAGCGTCCACCAGGCGCGCGTCAAAGTCCCCGCAAAGTGCCTCAGTCTCCTTGCGTTGCGCGTGCAGCAGTAGGCCCACCCCGCCCGACAACGCATCTGCTGCGGACGCCGCCTATGCTGCAGACGTGGCGCAGCAGCATCATTGGGCCGGCGGTGCTAGCCCGGGCTGCGCCGCCGCATGCCGAGTAGAACTGCAGCGAATCGTCGCCCGCACTGATGCGACGACGCAGGTGGCTGTCACCACAACGGCTGGGCGCTGCAGACACCGAGGCATACAGCACGGGGAAGAGTGGGGTGTAGCGCGGTGGACACCGGGCGGCAGAGGCGTGGGGCGAGGCGGGAGTAGGCCGCAGGCGCAGGGCCAGACGCGGCAGCCAGGCCTTGCACAGGCTCGTGAGGGACTACAAGACAGCTGAGATCGCTGCTTAGAAACTGGTCTGTTGCATGCTTTGAGCAATACTGGGGGCAGTCCAGTTCTGCCGCTTGAGGCCAACGACTTGGGAGCTAGGACGTCAAATTCTGACCGTACTGTATTCCTGACATGAAAATGGACCCTGATTGTCGCAAACCGTGTGGACCCTGATTGTCGCAAAATCGCGCCACCAGCTGAAAGGCGGGCAAAGAAGGTGAAGGATTAATTGGCTGCCCTGTCGAGCCTTTAGGTCGTGGGCTGCAGACGGTAGAACTGCAGCATAACTGACTAGCTCAACGCAACAAGTAAAACGTGCCCTCCTCTGCAAGAATATGCTGGCGCTGCTCATTACATCCTCAGACGTCTGCTGGGTGCAACAACTGTGGTGGCTGGGATATGCCACACGTGACTCTCCCAGGGTTTTTATTTGAACACTCATATCTGATGCCCTTGACAGTACTGGAGTTGAGGGTCAATATAGGACGGTTCACGCACTTGAGTGGCCACGGGTGCCTAGTAACCTGTTGACAGAGAATTCCAAGGTTAAGCCTAGACTGCAAAAAAGACCCATCTTGGTTCTTAAACATTACCGCAAGCCATAACGTTCCAAATCTGGGCTTAAATACAGGGGTCTCCCACATCAGAGCCAAGTCTAATTGTCAGAGCAAACAATGTAAAAACTATAAAAAAATATAATGTAAAGTAGCGTAGAAAATAGATGGTGTTGATCAAATTTTTAGTGTGCTGTATTAGGGCGTTGTTGTAAAAGAGGTAAAACACTATTGGGTATGTCATGTTGCCTTTGTATGTTGGTTAAATCTACAATCATTTGGGTTTAATTGATCGTGATGGGAAGTAAGGTGTAAATATGGGAAAGAGACATGAACATAAGGCTTGGACTGCTCTTCTGGATGATTAGATGAGAGGCCTTTAATACCCCCTCCATCCTTGCCTGGACAGCGCCGAATGGGAGCAGCATTCCGGCAAAGGCTGTAAACAAGCGCCCATGAAGAGAGGCGCTGATCCCTTAGTTGAGGAGGTAGGAAGGGGGGCAGGAGGGGGAAAGGGGCATGGCTCAATGTCCACAAACAAGCTCCTCTTCACCCGGCCCAGCTTGTCCCAATGCCGCTGGCCAGGTCTGAAGTGGGCCAATGGAAGCACGCCTCGCCCACTCACTTCAGAAGCTAGTTAAATATACGTCCCAGTACAAGCGGGGAGCAGTCTGCCTGGAGGGCTCAACAAACTCTGGGGAGAAGCCGGGAGGGTGGAGTGGTGAGAAAAGCCTGGATACCCCTCTGTTTGCATATCCAATGAGGCCTGGGGATTCCGCACTCCTTTGTGGGGAAATCAGGGGGCGGGGTGAGAAGTGAAAGATGGATGCTGGGCTGGCTAATCCGCTGCGGCTGTAGGTATGATGGCGAAAGGGGATGTGCATAATTGCGTCCTGGGCGATGGGCCTTGCCCGGGCGTCTCTTGCCAATAAGGTGTGAAGGCAGAGGGGCAAAGCAATCGGGCGAATGGCCACATATTCACCCGCATTCCTTCGCCACCACCGTCAAGCACCAGGAACGCCCCTCTCAAGCCTTCAAGGCGCAAACATCCTGCCATCCCCGTCACCTCCTCGGAAGCTGGGGCCTAGAGTAGTATCTAGGAAATTAAATAAAGGAGCTACAATAGACACCATTTTGCTGCCAATACAGAAAGCTAAACCAAACTGCTGCTCTTATCTACGCCAAATCGTCAAAGAATGGTTGAAATTAAATAAAAAAGCGGCAAATGCATTGATGTACGTTTGCAGCAAGGAGACGCTGTAGGAGGAAAGGCAGTAAAAGCGCTTGGGCTCATTCATAAGGCCTGTGCTTGGGTAGGATATGAGGATGGGAGCATGCACAAAGGCCCAGAGTACCCGTTACCAACCCAGCAATTGTCCCCTCCATTTAGCCCCACAGCTAATCAAAGCCAGACCCCAGTCAGTCTGGCTTTAGGGCCCCTTTAAAGCTACCATAAACCCACCTTTTCCACCTTTCACCAGACCCTCATTTACAGCCCCGAAATCCCTTCCCGGCTCTTTTGCCTTTGCGTTTAATTGGCAAAAAAAATGTCATGAAATTTTCTTAACCGTTGTGAGGCATTTATGACCCAATTAAAATATTACTAGTGAAACACGCCAAATATTTAAAAATCACATGTCTCTAAACGGCTCACCAAACACTTTTAGCACGGGCCCCGCCCCAGATCCGCTTGCAATTAGGCCGAAATCCTGGCACACACCTGTGGGGGTGGGGGAGGAATGGAGGGGACAGGATGCGTCTCCAATTACATTCCTCCTTCAAAGCCTTGCCTACCGGGTCATCGCCATGGCCTCAAGGAAGCAGGAACTGCCGTCATGTCTTGGGCCAAGATAAATGAGGACCGCCTTCCAATTTCACTGCCACAAAGGCCCACAAGCTCATTTGTATAACAAAGACAAACCGTAAAGAAATTAACTGAAATATCCTGAAGCTTTTGACTGGCATGGAGGCAGAATGAACGGAGATAAGAAGTGAAAGAGGACGACCTTGAGAGGCGTAGCAAAGGCAGTGGAGGTTGTAAATTAGGTGCTGCGGTTAGTGCCTTGGCTGGAGAGATAAAAGGAGTCCCTGAGAGCAGAGTTGGAGGGATCCCTTGACCTCGAAAATGTTATCATGGTGGGGCATCGCGTACTCTAATGACAGCCGCTCATTACTCTCCTAGATGGGTCAATTACACGCCCTGCTAAATATAAAGGTTTAAACCATCGAATAACACCTTAAACACTACAAGATGATAGATGCCAAATCAATAGAGAAAGAAATTGTGCCAGATTAGTACTAAAGTACGTCATGGAATCCGAGTGCAGAGATGCCTTGCATCTGACATCTGCGGGCCCTTAATGAGAGCGGCCTCATCCTCACCCGCGAAAAAAGTAACTTTTATGAAGGGGGTGGGGCGGGTAGGGGGACTATGCTAGCTCCCCCCCCCCCCACTTATACTCCCCCCCCCCCACTTAAATAATCCCCCCCCCCCCCACTTACACAATCCCCCCCCCCACTTAGGCATGACATAGGCTTTGGAAGGCTTAGGCTTAGTTTTAGGTAGAAATCCGTAGTTGTTGATGCTACACCCCCCCCCCCACTTAAGCATATTTTGACTTTTGATGCTAGCCCCCCCACTTATGAAGTTAAGTGGGGGGGGGGGTGTAGCATCATAAGTGGGGGGGGGCGGATGTAGCATCAACAACTACGGATTTCCACCTAAATCTAAGCCAACGGCTAAGTGGGGGGGATTATAGAAGGTGGGGGGAATGTATAAGTGGGGGGGTATAAGTGGGGGGGGGGGCTAGCATAGTCCGGGTAGGGTAGGCGTTGATGGTTGGGTAGGATTAGGAATGAGGAGAGGTCGTAATGCGACAATGATGGAGAGGGAGTACTTTTACACCGCCAGTCTCAAGGACGCCAGCCTCTTTTCATGAACTATGCGGCTCCTGAACCGGCAAATTATGCACTCACCTCATCCGCCACTCCTTTTTTTATTTATCCTCCCTTTCTTGCAAAGTCCATAAACTTCGGGTGAACAAGAATTTAAAAATGACGCATCACTTTCAACTACTGTATGAAAAATATTGAGCAACTTCTTGAAGCGAGAAATCAAGTTTTTCTTGCGAAGACTTAATTTTGTTGCATTCTTCAAGAAGCAGGGAAAGGCCTAACCCGGTTGTTTAAGTCATATTTGTATTTAAAAATAATGAGTTAAATGACCAAGATTTGTGAGTCATAGTTTATAGCGTTTGTCGCTGACGCAAACTGTAGCTTATCAGTCGAAAAAGCTGAACTGCAAACACAAGTCTTGATAAAAGAACCTCAATTGCGTAAACTCGCCAGAGAGAAGCAAATACAAAGGACCAATTTTCACGCCATGCCCCTCTTGGCTTTTCTTTCACTGTTTCTCAAAGTGCAAAATGTACCAAAAAAGATGACTTTAACAAGTCTTTCTTTGCAGTTGATGCTGTCATTTTCCAGTGGGAGCAGCCTGTAATGCTTCAGCAGCGGTATAAATGCTATGCCAAACGACTGCAATGGTAGCAGTTGTTTGGGCTGCACTGGGGGCTCTGCTTGTGGCCACAACACTGGTTACAGCCACCTAAAACCACCCGATCTTCTAAAGCAGTAGTTGTCAGTTGCCACGCCGTTGCTGAACGGGAACGTAATTACATGCTACTACTACAATTGCATCAGTGACATGGGCAGCACTAGCGGCCTCGGCTGCGAAAGCTGGACACAGATAAACTCCCTCGGCGTCATCACCAGCACCACTGCTTGTCTCTGCCAGGATGACTTCTGCAATGGGCCTCCAGGCAGCCAACATGTTCAAGGTTTCCAGCTCATTTCTAGGGGCTATCCCTCACCCACATAAATCCTCCCTTCATGTTTGTCTGAATAAGGCAAGCTGGCATAAAGGAGGCAGAAAATGTTTTGAGAAGATGGCGGTCTAAGATGCTACTCCAGCGGCCTCGCGGAGCTGACGGGGAGTGAGCTGATGGACGTGGACTGCTCCACCAGCAACAGCTCTGACTGCCACAAATGCTTCGGACCCACCGTCACCACCTGCGCCCAGATCTTCCTTTTGGGTAGCCTTCATTCTGCACCTCACATGGATGGCTGAGATGTGTTGGAGTGCAGCATGTTTGCCGGAGATGCCGCCTGCCTCTGACTGCTGCATGTCCAGCACCTTGGCCAGTGTTACGAATTTTTAGTGATGGGAATTTACGGTAGGTGATGCGAATATATTGTAGGCGGTTAAATCTTCAAAGATGCTGTTTTTAATGAATCCAAAGACAGGGACCAAAAGAAAATGGCATTTGAAGGCTAAATTCCAATGGAGAAGTAGCAAAGAGCTGAAGGAGATGAATGGCAGCATCCTACTTTTTGGATGAACAAAGAGTAGGCGATTCACGAATGGATAGTAGGCGTTCTGAACATATTGTAGGTGAGGCGAATAAACAGTAGGCGTTTTTGAATAAACAGTAGGCGATGGCTGGCGTGGATTGTAGGCGTTTGAATAAAGAGTAGGCGATGAAAAAAACAATGCACTCAGTCATGCTAGTAGTCTTTGTGGTGGCTGGGATGGGGAGAGTCATCGCGGTTGTGCTTGCGGTTTGGAGAATCTTTTTTCTCTTCGTCCTCCTCGTACTCCATCTCCTCTTCTCCTGTGCGCTTCTTTCGCTTGCGCACTGCAAAATGCCGGGGCATGAGTTTTCTGAGCAAGGAAGAGAAGGGGTAAGAACTGAGTTCGTCGGTGAGGTCGTAGATGGTCTCATTGATGCGATCAAAGCCCTCCCGGAGGGTGTCCTCCAGCCCAAGGCCCAGGTCCGCCAGCAAGGAGTGGATCAGGCTCTCTTTGGAGTAAGAAATGTAGTGCAATAGGAAAAAAGTAGGAGGAAACATCAACGGGTATGGAGAGGGGTGCTTTGCAGACGGTGCTGATGCCGAGCGGCTCCACGAGGAGCATGATCTCGTAGATCTCCTGCTTGATGCCCATGATGGCGACGTGGCGGTTCTTGCCTGCTTTCTCGAGATACTCCCGAAAGGGACAGCCCTCCTCCCGCATCTGAAAGGGTTGGGAATGGATAGGTTGGGTGAACTGGTGGAGAATAGAACAACCTTTTTGAGCTGATCCTTGTCCTCGGAGGTGAACTTGGCTCCCGAGTCCTGCTTGGTCCCCAACTCGCGGCGAGCCTGCAGGTCGCTGCACCAGTCGTTGAGTAGCTGTAGGCGCTCCCAGTAGATGAGGATTTCAGTGAGCTTGACCAAGCGGAGGGCGGTACCCAGCTTCAGGTTAAGAGCCTAAGCAAAGGAAAGCTGATGGGGTTCTCAAGCAAAATAGGTATGGGAAACCTCTTTGGCAGCCGATACGCTGAGTTTGGAGTACTTCTCGAAGCAGGTCCAGCAATGCAGGAGCTCTGGAATGACGCCCTCGTCGACATTGGCATAGCAGCCCTCCGGTTCGTCCGCCGGATCCATGCGCTCCTCCAGCTTCCACTTCTTCGGGCTCCTGGGCTTGGACATCTGGGCGATTTGGCAACAGCTGTTGCGAATTGAGTGCGACTGAAGTGGGTGGGGCAAGAGTGGTGGGTTGCGAGTGATATATATGTATAGTGAATCAGGGACCTGCACATCTCTTAAGAACCTGCACATCGGAGGCAGTACTGTAAGGAGGGCAGGTCATTTTTGAAACACACATATTGCTCACTGCTTTTGAAGCTGAACGATGGGGAAGTCTGGGAAGAAGGAGTCCAAGAAGGAGTCCAGGAAGGAAAGAAAGAAGCGGAAGCGAAAGGCGAAGAAGGAAGAGAGGAAGCGAGAAAAAGCAGCGGCTCTCTATGCAAAAGCTGCGAAGTTGGCCAAGAAGGCCAACGTTGCAAAGCTCAGTTCCGATTCCTCCTCTGAATCCGAGTCATCCAGCGGCAGCTGTTCATCAGCTACTGCATCGGATGGCTCAAAGGACAAGGAGCCTGAAGCGTCTCCCATCGCCCAAATCGACTCTCCCTCCCCTCCAGGATCAGGTTCATGTTCATCTCTTATCTCATCGCATCTCATTGCCTTTCACCTCATTGTTTGCGTAATCAAAGAGAGTAGAAAGCAGTCATTTGTGAAGGGAACGAAGAAGAGGGAGCTGTGATTGGGACTGACGCAGTGGACGAAGTGGCTGAGGCAAGCGACGAGGAGAGGCTGACCAAGGAGAGCAGGATCATGGCCGCTCAGTACCACGGCATGGCCTCCTCCATGTAAACGGAGTTCTTGAATTACCACAAATCTCCTCATGTTTCCATCTCAGCTCGTCATGTTTCATCCTTTTTTTGCAGCACTCGGAAACCTCTGGTCCCAGCTTGCTTGCGTGGGGCTGAGAACAAGTCACAGAAAGACTTCTGGTATCGCCAGGCAGCCAGCTACGTGGTAATCGATGGCCTTCTCCACTACGACAGCCTCCACAAGATGGCCAAACGAAAAAGGCATGCCAAATTAGCCTATGAGCCCTTCTTTGAGCCCTTAATGGGAGCCCTTCTTTGAGTGGACAGACCGAGTGCTGGAGGAGAAGAACCGGGAGATGAGCGATGCGCAAAAAGCCCACTACAAGAAGGTCATCTGCGCTGGGGATGTGTACAATATCCTTCACAACCTCCACGCCGACGGGCATCCGCGACGACGCGGGATGCGAGAGCTCACCGATCACCTCTACTGGCCCAACAAAGACAAGGACATCGTCACCTTCCTCACCCGATGTCAAGGATGTCAGCAGGCAGGCCCCGTCCTCCCTAGCACAGCTCCTCTACGGTTAATCTTTCTTTCTATCGCCTACTAAATGTTCCTGAACAGGAAGTAGGTGATTTTTTAAAAGCCTTGCAGCTGTTGAAAGTGGAGTATATTTTCGTCATTGAGGCATCAAAATAAGCCTAAAAATAGTTTATGCATCCGGAAATCTGGTGGCAAAAAATAAATCGCCTACCATATGTTCATGAAGTAGGAACAAACAGTAGGCGATTTTTGGAAACCCCCTAGCACACTAACACTAAAGCACAAGTTTTGCTTTTTAACTTCAAAATATATTTATTACTTGGTTAAACATCCAAAAAAGTGATTGAAAAAACGAATCGCCTACCATATGTTCTTGAATTATGAACAAACAGTAGGCGATTACTTAAATCTTAATGGCTCAGTGAATTAGTACTGTAATTTCAGGCCCATTCCGCCCGCACGGCAGGTGTTTGAGATATGGGTGATTGATACGACGACGCCGATGCAGAGCAACAACGAATTCGACTTCATTTGGACAGCTGTAGACTCGCTATCCAACACCTGCTCAGTGGACGGCATGAAGAGCGCCATCCTAACCCATCTCAACCGCTTCAAGGCCGATCTGAGCAACGTCCTCCAGGACTGGGAGATCGGCATCTGCGTCCGAGGCATCTTCGGCGGCGGCCAGAAGTGCTTCCTAGGCATTCACACCCTTCGCCTCCTCATCGCCAAGCGTCTCAACTGCAAGTCGGGCGCCGTCGGGTGCTACAACTTCTGGAGCAGGGAGGGAGCGAAGAAGAGGCGGAAGCAGCAAAGGCCATGCTGGGCTACCTCTCAAACTCCACTCAGCAGCTCGCCTGCCAGTCCTGCGGCGTCAAGAAGGACTACGCCTGCCCCAACCTCTTTCTCAGCCTCCGCAACACCGACTTCTTCACAGACACGGGCGGTCTATAGAGGTTACTCAACTTTTGTCCTCATATATCTATATATATATATATATATATATATATATATATATATATATATATATATAAATATATATATATATATATATATCTATATATATATATCTGGAAATGCTGGCCCCGGGCGAATTCTCAACGGATTGGGACAAACTTTTTTTTTCCGGAAAGGTAATGCAATTTTAGGAAGATCTGGACTGTATTTGTGTAAAAAGGTTTAAACATTGCAATATACAGTTTTTGCGCTGTAGCACCTGTAATCTTGAGAATTGCACAGACAACTTGAGTTTTTTTGTTCACAAGTCGTATATAATGATTCCAAATCTGTGCTTACTTTTGAAAATGGTTGAGAAACCACAGACTTTCCCTCTTGAGTGACAAACTTTCGCGCATGACAATAGCATCAAGAATTAGTAGCAGCTGAACGGCTGATAATTGAACAGAACACTTGAGTTTTTTGTTCACAAGTCGTACATAACAATTCCAAAGCTGTGCTTACTTTTGAAAATGGTTGAGAAACCACCGACTTGCCCTCTTAAGTGGCAAACTTTCATGTATGACAATAGCATCAATAATTAGTAGCAGCTGAACGGCTGATAATTGAACAGAACACGTGAATTCGTTTGTTCACAAGTCGTATATAACGATTCCAAATCTGTGCTTACTTTTGAAAATGGTTGAGAAACCACAGACTTTTCCTTTTGAGATGCAATGTTCACCCTCACAGCAGAAATTTTCCTTAATTTATGGATTTTGCTACATATGAAGGTGTAAGCGCTCCGCGGTCACCTATTGCGCTTTGCGCCATATACTTGTTCATATAAATATCAGTTCAAATTTTTCCCCTATTTATCATCTACGTCAAAGAAAACTTCCAAGCATATTCAATTGCTTCAATTTAGAACAAGTTCTAAGAGGTGAAAACAACAATCTATCTCCTGCGTTAAAGCATAGAGAAAGGTTGAAGGAATTGCGAAAAATATCATTTGGCTATTTTTCATATAAATATCAGTTCTAATTTTTACCCAATTTATCATCTACGTCAAAGTTAGCTTCCAAGCATATTTAAATTCTTCTATTTAGAACAAGTTCTGAGAGGCAAAATCAACAATCTATCTCCTGTTTTATAGCATAGAGAAAGGTTGAAGGAATTGCGAAAAATATCATTTGGCTGCTTTTCATATAAATATCAGTTCAAATTTTCCCCTATTTATCATCTACGTCAAAGATAGCTTCCAGGTATATTCAAATGCTTCAAATTAGAACAAGTTCTGAGAGGTGAAAACAACAAAATTGGTGGAGTTACCAAAAAATGTATGGAAATTCTGAATCTGCCATAAAAAATGGGGGTCAAAAATTAATGTTCGCCCCCCTTTGTAGAATTCGCCCTTCTATCAAATACCCGGTCTTATATAAAACTAATACGAAATAATGTATAATTAATGCCAAATAGAACTATACTCACTTGTCCCGAGTTTCATTGAACAGTGCCTCTAGTTGAATTTTTGCCCAGAAAGTTATAACATTAAAGTATGCTTCTGTTAACTATCTATTTAATTGTCTATGCTTACATCCATAGTGTCATTTTGCATCAATTTGACTCAACTAGTAAAACATTTAAATTATGCTTCTAAATACTTAGCTAGTTTATTTCAATACTAAAGTATTATCTCAATAGAAACGTTATATTATGAAAATATTAGTGAGAATAATTAAAATAGACCGTAAAAATGTCAAAAACTAACACAAAAATTTTGGTCTAAAATGAGATAAATGTGATGGGTGCCAATATCCAGCAATGGGCTGAATCCCGCTTATTTCGTGATGCTTATTTTTTAGGCATGCAAATGTTGCACAAACATGTTCCATTTGTGATTTGGTGTATAATCGTCTTGGAAGGGATAAACGAGTAAATTGACGTGGTGATGGTTGTTTGGTATCTTGCATGTATTGAGGTAATGAATGTAAAACAAAACTGCCAGCATCAAATGTTCTAACTCCTCCTTCCACATAAGCTGCATTGGCAAGGGCTAAGCCTGGAAACTGCCAATTTTGTAAGCATTCTAATAATGGTGAAACATTGATTAGAACAGCACTTGGTGATACAGGCTGATACACGGAATATCCTATATTTTCTAAAGAATTCCCTAATAATTCTGACACTTTAAGACGATGACTAAGGAAACATTCTTGTAAACCCTCATCAATGCCAATTGATACTGCTTCCATATCACGACCAGCCATGCCTCCATAAAAGGAACATCCATTTTCCGAATAAAGCTGGTTATTTATTTCATCCACCAAATGGTACATAGAGTTATCTAATGCAAGCCACCCACCAGCGTTACAGCATAAATCAGTTTTGGCTGACATCCACATACCACTGCACTTTGCAAACATTGATTGACATATATTATGAATGGACATGTTTGTGTATGTTGGTTCATGCAACTTTATTTGTAGTGCATTTTCAGCAAAGTGGCGGCCATCAATAAACAGTGGTTTGCTATGCTTTTCACAGATTGAATGTACTTCTGTAAGATTTTTTAAAGAGACTGGCTGGCATGCACGACTTATATTAGATAAACTCATAAAAACGCAGGGAACATTGAAGTCATCATCTTTGAGAATGCTTTCTAATGCAATGATATCCATGTTACCCTTAAAACGAAAATCACTGCTTATATTGTTGCTTTCACTGCAAGGAAGATTAATTGGTTGCATTCCTAAACATCGCAAAATTTGCCTTGTAGCAACAAAATGACCATTAGATGGTATGAAAAGTGGTTTCTTCTTTTCCGATCCATGAATGTTTTGCAGTGCTTTCAAAACTAATTGTTCAGCAGCTCTTGCCATATACACTGGGTAAATAACTAAGATTTGGCATTACACTTGCAATAGCATGTTTTAATCTTTTGAAAGAAGGGGAACCTGCGCTTGATTCATTACCATTCAACATTGCTTTCCACTGATTGGCACTTAAGGCACCGACACCTTGATCTGTGATTAAGTCTATAAAAACATCTTTGGAACTCAATAGCATAGGGTTGAAGTGTGCATTTTTTAGAGCATTTTGCCTGTAAGTTTTTGAATGTAAACAAAGTGGTTGTATACCATGGGCCTTCCAGGGTTCATTGAAAGTAGTGCGACGAGGAACTCGATTACTGCTTACTAATTTACATAAACGTGTTATATTTAGCATGTTTAATTGGTTTCTTATCCTAAAATTGTAAAAAATATATAATTTTTTAAAATATTTGCTATAAAATGATGGCGAACGTCTACTTGTTTGACTTTGATACCAAACAGTTTGCGGATGCTTTCCTGGCAAGGGATGCTGGCTACCGCTTCATGAAGGCTATAGCGCATGCCAGCACTATGGGCGTTCTATGTCCATTTTGTTTTCTAACTTTCAATGATTAAATTTAATGTTTTTCATATCGCATCTATTTCACTTGTATTTTAATAATTTCAAACTAATTAACTGCTAGAAAATGTTATAACAAATAAATGGCACACACTCAATGGGTAAATTTGAAGTGCAACTCTAAACATAAACTAATCCAATTGAAAACAAATAAATTTGAAAGGTCATGAACAACGATGACTCTTTTGAATTTTTGGTGCTCCCACCAAATATGTTATCGTCAAAAAAATGTTGACCCTCCATCAATCGTTACGTCAAACCATCAAAAAAGATATTACTGAAATTGTGAATCTCCGAGTCAGTGTTTTATTTTCTCATAGCTGGTCTCTTTTTAATGCTTGCAATTAAAATAGCCTGGGCATCAAGGTGATGGATTTTTTTTGATTCGTCATACCATGAAACTAGCTTGGGCTATAAGGTGATGAAATTAATTTTTAATCTCTTTTAATTAATTTTGGACCGCGGAGCGGCCCGAAGGGCCGCTCTGCGGTCTATAGAGGTTACTAAATTTTTGTCCTCATATATATGTACGTATATGTTCCTGGAAGTGCTGGTCCTCATCGAATTCTCAACAGATTGGGACAACCTTTTTTTTCCTGAAAGGTAATAATATAATAGAAAGAACTGGAGGGGTGGAACCGGTTTCCGAGCATTTGAAACATTACTTTTTTGGGTAGAATGGTTTAAACATTGTAATATAGAGTTCTTGCACTGTAGCTCCTGTAATCTTGAGAATTGCACAGAAGACTTGAGTTTTTTAGTTCACAAGTCGTATATAACGATTCCAAATCTGTGCTTACTTTTGAAAATGGTTGAGAAACCACAGATTTGCCCTCTTGAGTGACAAACTTTCATGCATGACAATAGCATCAATAATTAGTAGCAGCTGAGCGGCTGATAATTGAACAGAAGACTTGAGTTTTTTTGTTCACAAGTCGTATATGACGATTCCAAATCTGTGCTTACTTTTGAAAATCGTTGAGAAAACGGAATCACCTTGTTCCAGATGCGCATTTCATACAAAACAACTTTCTCACACACAGTCAGGCCAGCCAGAAACGTCCTTCTCTACGTCTACAGATTTGCCTCCAAAAACATGCCAAGCCAAAGAGGATAAATTTAGGTTGCTCATTTGAAGATTTATTCACGATTTTTCCAAGAAAAAAGTTATGATGTTAAAATATCTGTTGTGCTTCAAAAAAACTTTCCACTAAAAAATAAAGCTGATTAGAGGTATAAAGCTATGCGTAAATAACTTAGCCATAAATCAAAACTACTTTATCATGCTGAAATTTGTTTCTGCCAACTTTTCCATGGAAAAAGATAACTAGTAAAATTGAAATCATAAGGATAATTGGATAGAAATAAAAACCAGTTATCTTAATTTTTACAAAAACTAGAAAATAAAGGAAAGAAAGTCTCACTTGTTGGACATCAGCACCACCTTGTCGCACCGCGCAACGCGAACAATCAGCTGATGCTTGCTCTGTGGGCCTCGCCTGCAACAATCTTTGCTGTCCCATTAAAAATATGATACGATCGAAATAGAATGAACTGGAGCGTATGGATAGCTTCTAGCTTAGCCAGCGTCTGGACGGCCATGGACTCGGAGAAGACCTCGCAAATGATCTATTAACATAAGACTTTGCATTAGCCGACCGGTTTCTTCAAAATTTAAAAAACCTCGAAAAAGAGCTTCTCCTGGTGTACCATCAACTCCGCATCGATCTCACCATCACCGCACATTAGATAGCTATCGGGAATGCCATCGAATATGAGATTGCCCTCACGGCTGCAAGCTGGTTCTATTATCAAAAAGTTGGAACTGACAAATGATGATGAAACCTGTGACGTTCGGCTTCCTCGATTTTGACGGCGTTCGTGAAAACGAACTCCGCCATTTTGTCTGTGCTCGCAACGGCCGCTTGATAAGCCTGGGCCAGCTGGTTCTGATTGTGGAGAAGAACGCGAGTGGACTCCTATCAAGCAACGCGCACATTATGATTAGACAGAATAGGGGAAGAGGCTAAATACATCCATCTTGGCGATTACGGCGAGCAGCTGGGCATTGTCGGTGATCATGGCGCAGGCCACTGCTAGCTCATGGGGGTCCTCGGGGAGGATGTTCTCAAAGCTCTTGATGCTGGGTCCATCGGTGCACGGAGCGATGACTACCAAATATTCCGCTTCAATTAAACATCAGATGCATGGGCAAGAGGAACAAACGATCGACGCCTGTGAGAGATGGCATACGACGAGTGTCATTGGCCTCGGCCAAGATGGACAGCCCCAGCGGATTGTCGATGGTGTGCTGGAATATATTGTTGCGACAGTCAAAACTTAATTGCTCAGCTATATTAGTTGGAATAGAGCCTCAGGAGACTTGCTTCCACTGGCCATCTCGCTGATCTTGCTCGACACTTGACGCTGGCAGCCGGACTCGCCCTCTGAACGCGGACGCTTTTGCACGGGAGTGAATGAGATAAGAGGGGAGGTCATGAGGAAACAGAGTGAGGAAACAAAACGGCTGCCCAGACACCAGATTAGACAGTTCTATACGACCAGCTACGGTAACATAAAGCGCCATATCAAAATCTGAATTTGGATGCGATAGCAGAGCGCAAGCGCTGAGATAAAACTATTTGCGTCTCAAGTCGATGAAAATAAATCTTTAAAACAATCCCGTTACAAAAAATGAATTTCTTCAACTTCACTGAAGTTAAAGGGAATACTAATCTACATATTTATCGAATTTGGCT
>JASANA010011145.1:0-23858 GCA_030248095.1 Ptycholaimellus sp. GST1_10
TCTGCTGAGCGGTTTGTAATAGTTTCATCATAGTTGAATGCTGCAATGATTTGCGCTGGCCGAAGTATTTTGTTCATGGTTCCAATTGATTATAATTACTGGTATGTAACAAAGCAGTATAGCTGACTGTTCATTGAAAACAGCAGCCTCGGAGGCGTCGGAGTCGAATGGGTTGTGTTTTCCATGCTAACATCAAGCTATCCGACAAGCATAATCAAATTATGATTTTATTTGTTGAAGAGTATTCTTGGCTGTTGCCAATCTTAGCGCAGCCTTGATTTTATTTAAAAAATTCTCATTCATAATGCTACAGCACAAAGTTTATGAATTTCTTATCAAGAAAAAAGTTTTTAATTTTATCATATTTTCCCCAACATTTGAAACATCCCTTCTTTGGGTAAAACTCGTAAAAGTTAAGACTTGTGAGGTGTTTAGCTCCGCGGTCACCTATTGCGCTCTGCGCCATATACTTGTTGTTCTTGTACTGGAGGCTTCTTTCTTCTGTTATTGGACTTGATTTGGTCAAAAAGTCAGTTTTTTATGTAAAATGGGGTTGTTTTTTCGATTTTTTGGCAAAAGATGATTATTGGGTTCCTGCAGAGAGTAGGGCGTGCAAGCAAATTCAGCCAGCCCTGGATGCTGATTGCTCCATTTGGTCCAAACTACTGATCACCTAAGTACCTAAAGACTACAATATTCTTCTTACTGCGATCCCTCATACACCTCAAGTAAGGACCCAGTATTGTGCCTTGTGACCCTTTGATCTGTGCGCGATGCGTTTACAACCACAGAGACCTCAATTCTGCTCCTCCCCAAAGGCCACCACAGGCCAACAAAGATGCAAAGGTACTAGAGCCTCCATAGGTCAACGACAGCAATTTGTGAGTGAAAAGTGAACAAAAATCTGCAACAATTATCGGCTTGTGGAATTCAACAAAACAAAATTTCAAAATTGTACCAGAGACGGGAAAAACGTCGATGCTGGGAACTAAGCAACTCCAGAGGAACTAGAACAAAGAGAGATAAGTGGAATGGGCAAGGAGGGATTGAAGTATCAATAGATGCCGTCGTCGAAGGAGGAGGGAGGAGCTGTAGCGGCCTGAGCGAATGTGACGCCGCCCTGGGCTCCCCCACGGGGCTCACGGGGTCCGCGGCCACGGCCACGATGCGCCCCGCCCCCCCCCCCCCCCCCCCCCCCCCCCCCCCCCCCCCCCCCCCCCCCCCCCCCCCCCCCCCCCCCCCCCCCCACGAACTCCACGTCCCCCCACCACCGCGGAACTGCCCGCACCGAGCACCGCCGTAGCCTCCATGGCCCCGATCCCCATACCCAGCCTGCTGGCTGCGCCACCGCTGAGCCTCCTCCTTGCTCTCGAAGTAGCGGACTGGAGCGGAGGGGTTGCTTGGCTGGTCGTAGTGGTGGCGAACGTTTCCTAGGAAAACTGCTCAATGTCCACTACCCATAACAATCACGATAATTCCTTCAGTTCCCAACGAAACATCAACTGGCCTAGTCACAAAAATTCCCTATAAGTAAAAGAAGAACCAGAGTCGGCAGCCAGACACTTGCCAGCTCCGGAATGCTCCTGGCATCGGTCATTGGGGCGTTTGTGAGGGGGAGGGACGTAGTAGGTCCCAGCTTCCCACCCAGCAAACTCTTCCCCACGCTGCTCTCCGCCACTGCCAGCCGCATTTTCCTCAAAAAACCACCCTTGCTTATTATCCATCACAACTCTCATTCATACTCCTCGTTTAGGCCTCCTGCACCTCCTGCTCTTCACCTTTGTCCAAGAAGGCTACAATCCAAAAATAATGATAAACATAACCTAGCCTAGCTCATAAATACCAAATATTCCTCAGTACTGATGTGGATATCCAGAAGGCCTCCCAAGTCCTCGAAAATATCAGAAGAAGCAGATCTGCTGACAGGGAAGGTGGGAGAGGCAGGGGACTCAGCCTCGTGGTGGCCGCCGACGGTCTCATCGTCGGCATCGCCAACGGCATCGTCGCCTTCCACCTCGAACTCCCCCTCTCCCTTGCCCTCACCGTCACCAAAAGCAGACTGCATGTCCTCGTCCTCCAAGAAATCACCGTCCTCCTCCTCCTGCTCACCTCCAGCCTCTTTGGCAGCCTGAAACTATACTCAATTCGAAAAATTAAAAAATTCCAGATCAACTTACTTTCCTACGATATAATTCCTCAATGATTGGGGATATCCATTCACCGAATAAAAACGGTCTAATCAATCGGCCTTGCCCCTACAAAATCACCTTCTTGTGATCGGAGTAGGCAAGCTTGTGAAGGTATTGGCTGGCCTTGGTGGTCATGAAGTGGCCAAAGGTGTCGCACAGGGCATTGTCCTCGATGCGGACGAAGCCGTCAGGGACCTGGTTAATGGCGTAGTCCACCCACATAGACCTGAGCCACTGGTCCATCAAGCGCTTCAGCCAGAGTGCCACTGCAAACCTCTTTCCCTTCCAATAGTTATTAAAAATTATCTAAAATTGTCGAAATAAATTGATTTTGAAAATCAGCAGCCATCCAAATAACTTTTGAAACAATCTAATAACTACGTATTATTATACACCTCAGAACTGAAATACATACGTCCTTCTCGAAACATCGCACCATCCCGTGGCGAGTGCATAGGCTGACGTAGAGATTTTCGCAGAAGAAGGCTCGAATCAACGTCATCAGATTCGGAGCGGCCGCATGCGCCTTTACTGAAAAGCCATTTACACTATTCACTGCCAGAAGCCTGAGAAACCCCTCATGGGACGTCATGTCATAATTGGGTGCAATCGGATTGTGCATCCCGTCCATGCGGACTGCCTCCAGCTTGTTGCTAAAATCCCCGTTTTTTTGAAACCAAATGTGAATTAAGATATCAAATTGCAATAAATAAGCAAATTCATTTTGTGCAAAACACTTGCTCTGGCCAAATGGAAAAAATCAAGACTATCTAAAAAATATTTCTCTGGCAATTCCTATTTCACTGTTTTTCAATTTTATTTCAGCCGAGTCTAGCGGCAACCAAAATCAAAGGCTAGTAAAAAGCAAAACCGGTTGCGCTGGATGTAGGTCCACACCAACTGGTTCATGCCGAACAAGGTCTTCCAGCCATCCTTGCTGGAAGCCTCAGATAATCAAAACATCATTATTTGAGCAGGGGCTAGCCAAACTTGACGAGTTGGCAGAAACCTAACATCCCATACAGCCGATTGCCCGGTGCTTTGCCAAACGCCTGCACCAGAAGCTGCAAATTATCCTCAACCTACTCCAGCTTGAAAAGAAGCCAAGGAAGTGGAAGTAACCTGCTTCCACCATCGCTTTCGCACCATCTCGAGTTCCTGATCACTCTATCCCTTCTGGAAGCGGAGCCACTTGGGCAGCTTCCCAACCAGCACGTTGCCCAGCCGCGCTAAAAAAATTCAATAACTTCTTCAAAATCTATTAGCGAAATATCCAATCATCCATGGGCAATTAAGATCTGCAATTCGTGAAGGCGCTGCTGGGTCACGGCCACAGCCGATCCCACCCGCTTGAACTCGGTGGCTTGTAATTCGCAGCCAGCGATGATGCCCATCTGGCAACCCTATAGCACACATTCAATCCACAACACTCGTTTCTCCCTTTCACACAACTGCTCAGGACACAAGCCTGAAGCAATAAAGAGCCAAAATAATCTGCATCTCACATCGATTTGGGAGATGCAAGCCTCCAGCATTGACTTCCACTCCTCCATATGGGCGACGAGCTCAGAGTCGGCAGACTTGATGGAGGGCAGCACCAGACTGTCCTCCACGGACCCCGGCAGCGCGTAGATGGTCGAATTGAGAGGCTCCGGCTTACCTGCATCACTTTTCCAGTCAATCTACCTATCAGCCATTTGCTTGGTAAGAAGAGCCAAGAATATATCGAACCGGACTTGAAGAAGAAGTCGGATTGATCTTGAAGCGTGGCATCAATCCAGCTTGACACAAGGCGTGGGCAGTCTTCTAGGCTCCGCGGTGGATAGGGATTGGGGAAAGGCTCGCCTTGCTCTCACTCTTAGAGGCAGCCCCAGCCTTCCCACTCTCCGAACCGCCCTTCCGCCCCTTATGATTCTCGTCGCCTCCCATGCTCCTACTCCACCACTTAGCTATACTTCAGAAATTCTCTCTGCTAGAAACAATCAGACAAGAGTGCCTAGTCTAGACAGACATCTTAGGTCTCGCATTGCATTATTCGCCCGCCCCCCCTCTTTACTATTACATGCGTAAGAAATGCTCCATCTGCGCAATCTATAGGAAATTAAAATAAACACTGATTTACCAAGTTAAGATATTTTATTTTTCCAAATCTGGGTCAGGACTGCCAGTAAGACTGTTCCATGGTGGCCTTCAGCAGTTGACAATATTCAGCAATATTGAAATTATGCTGTGATGACAGATAATTATATTACAAGAGGGCCAGCCTGGAAAACAGTTAAACTTAGATTCAATTAGTGGTTTGGTGCGTGGTTCAATTAGTGGTTCAATTAGTGCGTTTGGAGCTAGCCACAATATGGTCCAGTGTTCAGTTTGGATCCACAAGGAATGTCAGTACTTCAGTAAGTTCGTTTTGGAGCTAGCCACCATATGGCCCAGTGTTTAATTTGGATCCACAAGAATGGTCAGTACTTCTGTCAGCTCGTTTTGGAGCTAGCTACAATATGGTTCAACGTTCAATTTGGATCAACAATGATGGTCAGTGGTTCAGTCAGTTCTTTTTGGAGCTAGCCACAGTATGGTCGAGGGTTCAGTTTGGATCTACAAATATGTTCAGTGTTTCAGTCTGTTCAAGTTGGAACTAGCCACAATATAAGCAGCGTTCTGTTTGGATCCACAATGATGGTCAGTAGTATAGGCAGTCGGTTGCCTTTAAGTCTTAAAATTGGCCTTTGGGTCAAAGTAAACTCGATTATACCATTGGCGCCCATTGGAATTGTAAGATTTCATAACTTTCCTACCCTGCCATAGTGGCTGAACAGGCATGCGTCTCAGGGCAAATATCAAGCGCAGTTGCTTTTTTTCCACAGACATCCCCATGTGAAAAGCTGGCTTGTACAGTTGCTTTTATTAAACGCATTTATTGACTCAAAATAATTATCTGGGTTTGGCAAAAATAATATGCTGCCCCTCCAAGTCATCCGAAAGATTTTCATTAAATTTCCCTGCTCCCAGTAGAATCTACACCAGATTCTGCATAGTGAGCCCGGCCCATACTAATAGCTCCTACCCACCAGATCCTATCCACATTTTCAATATGTAAATGATACATCTTTGCAACAACTTTAATAACAATTGTTTTGATTGATTTAAATCTATTTCCTAAAGATTAAAATGACCAACTTTGAAAAGCCCATAGAGCATTGAGAGAAACAAGTTCACATTGCTTTTTAGTTAAGCAACCACTAATCATTAAAACACTAGAAAATGAAGTTTGTAATCGCTGCATTTATTGTACCTGAGCCTTAAATCGTATCTGAAATCATTTATTACAGTAGCTGCAAACTTCAACTGATACCAGCAAGCTAGAAAGAAAACATGAAGAGGGGGACATGCCATTATTCATGCAACTTTCTGGGGGCAGTGCAGTTGTTTAGGGAGAGCAGCAAATGGGATCTTAAAATCAAGGGGTGAATTGAGGAGGCAAGATAAACTGTGGTGGAAGTGGAGAATGGAAACAATTCATCTACCAAACCAAAGAACTGTAATAATGGACTGGTAGTGGATGTTGGAGTGGTAGTGGAACAAGTGACAGTGCCTGCGCATAACGCAAAATACTGCTGCACATGCTTATCTCGCCGAGCCCTCCTATCCCTGGCACATCGTACGTGAAGTTCAAGCATAACGATTTCATGTTCAAAGTGTGTTCTAAAACATAATTTCATTAAACTCGTGGATCAGAGCACTATTATTAAGAGGCGTTTTTTGATAGGAGCACGAATCTCTCACAACGGGGTGAACATGAATTTTTTTACCCCCCTTTTTTATGACAGATTCTGAATCTCCATACATTTTTATGTAACTCCACCAATTTTGGGCGAAACATATGCAGAAATGGGCTCTCTACAGCTCCAAACATAAAGGAAGGTCGAGATTTTGGCAAATTTTGCGTTTCAGGTACTTGCAGCCACTTTAAAGCCAATTTCTCAAGTATTTTCTGTCAGAGTATAGGCATTATGGATATCGATCGAAAGCTTATAATCAAACAAAAATCACTGTGTCCTTTGTTTGGCACAAAAAGGTGCATATGCAGTGAAAACGGCAATAATCTCCTTGATTTGCAAAAACTTGATTTTGTAATTTTTCTCAAAAATAGGCAATTTCTCAAAATTTTTGTAGAAATTACGCAATCTTAACTATCATTTTTGTTTTCCCTCATGAATTTTTGGTCTAGAAGTCATGGATATATTTTTTTATTTGGAGGTGAACCAAATACAATATTTTTACTTTTCTATGTCAGACTCCAAATATGGCCTATGTTATAACATAGGCCAGTTTCACAAGGGTAAAATTTTGGCACCAAAAACTTCCTGCTCTACCGAATCTGCACACTTCCCAATTTCCTTTTGTGAGCAGCTTGCCCTGAGCCTTATGCAAGTATCTACTAAGAAAACTACTGGGGTTTCAACTTATTTTTTGAAAAATAGTCCAATGTATGAGGACAAGTCCCGAAATTCTCCCTATGCTATAACATAGGCCCCATAGTGACCAAAAAATTTTTTGTCTTGAAATTTGATTTCAATGCCCCAATTCGATGCACCGGCCTCAAATACACCCAAATTTATAATTTTTATGCATAATTTTGATGAATTTTGAATTTTGAACATTCTTCATATCCTGACCATTCTGGTCTCAAACTGAGAAAAACCATTAAAAATTTCAAAATTCAAAATTCATCAAAATTATGCATAAAAATTATATATTTGGGTGTATTTGAGGCCGGTGCATCGAATTGGGGCATTGAAATCAAATTTCAAGACAAAATATTTTTTGGTCACTATGGGCCTATGTTATAGCATAGGGAGAATTTCAGACTTGTCCTCATACATTGGACAATTTTTCAAAAAATAATTTGAAACCCCAGTAGTTTTTCTTAGTAGATACTTGCATAAGGCTCAGGGCAAGCTGCTCACAACAGGAAATTGGGAAGTGTGCAGTTTCGGTAGAGCAGGAAGTTTTTTAGTGCCAAAATTTTACCCTTGTGAAACTGGCCTATGTTATAACATAGGCCATATTTGGAGTCTGACATAGAAAAGTAAATATTGTATTTGGTTCACCTCCAAATAGAAAATATATCCATGATTTCTAGACCGAAAATTTCATGAGGAAAACGAAAATGATAGTTAAGATTGCGTAATTTCTACAAAAATTTTGAGAAATTGCCTATTTTTGAGAAAAATTACAAAATCAAGTTTTTGCAAATCAAGGAGATTATTGCCGTTTTCACTGCATATGCACCTTTTTGTGCCAAACAAAGGACACAGTGATCTTTGTTTGATTATAAGCTTTCGATCGATATCCATAATGCCTATACTCTGACAGAAAATACTTGAGAAATTGGCTTTAAAGTGGCTGCAAGTACCTGAAACGCAAAATTTGTCAAAATCTCGACCTTCCTTTACGTTTGGAGCTGTAGAGAGCCCATTTCTGCATATTTTTCGCCCAAAATTGGTGGAGTTACATAAAAATGTATGGAGATTCAGAATCTGTCATAAAAAAGGGGGGTAAAAAAAATTCATGTTCACCCGATTCTTGCTCCTCTCATAAAACGTCTCTTAAAAGGTTTATATTTGCATCAGAACGGAAATTAATGTTAGAAAGAGTACAAAAGAAAAATGTCTACAGAACATATCGTTCTTATATTGCACTGATGAAATGAAAAATCAGATATCCAGTTTATTTAATTAAACACAAGGAAGTCAAACACAGAAATCTAATTTTACTGATGAAGAAGATAAAACTTCGAAACGTTTATAATTTTGTGATCATTTCACTACTGTGCTTACACTTTGGATAGAATTAACATACAAGATAAACTTTTTAATAACTCAGTATAAACAAAAATATTGATACACATAGGGTTAACAAAAAAGGGGTAAAAATTAAGAATATTTATGGGCTATTTTTACGGCAGAGTATGGGGAAGTCTACTACGCAGCCACCAGTTTATATTTCTTCAGTGGCTGACCAGCCTGTACTTGCTTTTCCCTTTGACATCCAGCAGCATCCAAGTTTTTCATGACCTTTGTGGTTTCTGATGAGGACTGGTGCACCATCTTTCACGTGAACTGGTTTCCATTCTTTTGCACCGCCAACACAATCTTTGTATGAGACCCATTGATACGTGAATTTATTGTCATAGTCATTGTTATTGTAGAACAGCACTTGTATTAATCCTACGGCTCCAGTGAATTCTTTGCCAATAATACCAAATGAAGCTTCAATTTTGTTGCCTTTGTAACCCCAACACCGTCCAAACACTGGTTCTCCATTCTTGTACCACAGTGAACCGAAGTGCTCCACAAGCTTACCATCTCCTGTGTTGATTTTCTTGTATCCTGCTTTGATGAGAAGTTCTGTCTGGCACGGGATCATGGATACGGATGTCTTTCCAGAGGTTCTCGTGGTTAATAGGCTTACCTTCATCTGGCTTGAAATGTTCACGGACTATCGCCAAGCTATTATCGATTGTGCCAGCACTTTGCTTCTCTTCTTTTCCATTTTCTGCCACAGTAGCTATTTCCATAGAAGGATCTAGATTTCATGCAAACAATGATCCTGCTTTGGTGTTCAGTCCAATGCTAGTTGCTTGGCCACAGCGGACAAGTGCATATGTGCTGCCATTTCGCTCTTTCCAAGGAGTCCATTTGTACTCAAATTTGTTTGTGTCAATGTTCCCTTCATATGTGAGAATCTAAACAAACATTGTATGGGAAGCTGCACTGCACTACACCACTGTCGTTCCAGGCCCTACTGAAAATTGGTTTTCCCTTCTTGTACCATAAAGCAACGTACTGATTCTGGTCTCCCTTAACACTCACTGGATTTTCAGGAAATGGCTCGCCAATCTTGACCCATGCCCATTTATCCACATCGCCAGTTGTCATTGGAAATACTACCATGTTTCTTCTGGGTGCGTCATCTCCAGCAAGGCTCTGGTTGCATCATCTCCAGCAGCAGTGCTTCAAGGAAGTGCTCAAGGCCCTGGAGAACCCTGAAGCCAGGGCTCCCGCCCACGTCACCAGTCTCATTCGCAGCCTTGACCTTCAACTCTCCGACACCGAAATCATCCGCTGTGGAGTGAGACTGGAGAGAATGATGCTGCCTTTTGACGACAAACACCCCGTCCTCCTTCCCAACGACCATCCCTTCACCGGCCTCCTATTTGTTTGGTGGTGTAGTAGGTGCACTTCTTTTGAGGAACTTGGCTGGGAGAGTGGGACCACCCTGATTGTGGTCAAACTTTACCAGCACACCTCCCAGCACATCTTTAGGATGCATGCCTAGTATGATGACCATGATGGTCAGTAGCTTGGTGAAGCCCTGTATGTTGTTGCAGAGGACCTTGCAGGGATTTTTAATGCTGCCCATCTTCAGTTCTTTCTACCACTGCCTTCTACTCTTTTAGAGCAATGCAGCTTAAAGGGCAGCCAGGAACTGAATGGCTAGATCTGATGCTTTATATACCCTAGCCTAGGGATATAAACGCAAGCAGACAGTGATTATTTAGGCTTGTGCAGTTTCTAAGCAGTGTACAAGAGGTGTCTTTAAGTAAGACTACATTCATTTGCAGCAAAACTTCCATCCAACTCTGGCAGCAATGGCAACTGGCAACCTCATCTCTGGTGGTCAACAGCACAAACAGCCAGTCAAGGAGGAGCTGGTCCTTACATCCCAGTCCCAGTCTACGTCCCAGTCAAACTTCCTGGACACGCTCCAGTTCACCATCACACCTCAGCTGGTCAAGTGCATGAAGCGGGGAGAGTGCTCTATGGGCAGTGAGCTGAACCAAGAGCTGGTCCAAATTGCCTACCTCCACAGCCTTTAAATTCGCCACAGTGCCCACCCAGCCAGACATCTACCACCATCGCATCTTCTACAACAATGGCTCTGATGAGGTGCTGGAGGACTGCAAAGGACCTGTAGAAGTGCATTCTCTTTTCAAGCAACTTTATGATAGCAAGAACATTCCAATACATTTCAGCCCATCAGCTGGGGGCATGCACGGGTGCTGGTGGTGGAGATGGAGGTGGACAGATGTGCCTGTGGCCTTCCCTATCAGGAGCATGGAAGCCTTCAGGCGCAGCCTACCTGTTGGATGGACCTGGACCCTGATGAGCCCTTCATGGTGCCCACTCGAAAGCTGGTGCCACATCATCTATGACAGCAAGGGCATGGTCTTCTGCAACAAGCAGCGCAACACCCTCTTCATCCTCTGCTCCAGCCTCTGCAATGTCCTCAAGCGCAAGGCTGTAATCTCTTCTGGTGGGTTGCTATCTGATGGTTCTGGTGTGAAGGAGAAGAAGAAGAAAACCAAGAAGAAACACCAGACCAAGGACAAGGGAGAAGATGAAAATGATATACAGAAGGTTGAGGTGGAGTCTAACATCAATCTGCCTACCACATCTCAACCACTCCACTATGACCCCATGTTCTCTGGTAACCTGAACAAACCCTCTGTTTCCTTCCTCTAAACACTGTTACCCTTTTGATTTTGTCTACTTGTAGTTTCATTTTTAACCAAAACATGTTTCTATGTACAAATGCAAAAGGAATGATAGAAGACAAAAACAAGATGCGTCATTCACTAATAGGTTGAACTTCTTCAGCATAAAAAGCTCCACGAACAAAATTGTTGTTCATGTCAGTTACAAAAAGCATGGGCAGATCACCAGTTAGCTTGTTACCACTCACACGAAACACTGTATCAGTAAAAGTTTCAGAAGCCTCTGTTTCAAACAAGTTATGAATATGATTGGGCGTACAAGGGAGCATACTGGTGGAAACTGCTTCAACCTTGTTTTAGCCTGCTTTTTGGGATAGATGGAGGCTGTGCAACAATCAAAGTGGGGTCAAGGAGGACATCAATGGGACGCTGCTTGGTGACAGAGTGGGTACGATGATTGTAGGCATGGCTATAGGTGGGGAGAAAGTCAAGCCAGTGCTGGCTTTGATAATGTTCAAAGTAATGCAGAATACCTGTACACAGAGTACGAATCACCCGTTCCACTCCAGGAGCCTTCATTTTAGACTGTAAATAGAATGTTTCATTATCTGATAAGGAACTGCACTGGTTACTGAGCAGTACTGGGTACAGCTTCATTTCTACAGCCTCAATCAATTGCTGGCTCAGCAATGGCTACAAGCTCAAGCTCCAATTCATCCTATGGATACATGCCATGTGCCAAAAAACACACGTGAACAAAATTTACAATTTTTGGATTTTTAGGCATGCACGGCGCAATCGCATAAACGATCACGCCACAGAGTTGCAAGGGAGCAGTGCAGAACGCTTTAGAACCAAAAAGGATTGTTAAAAACATGTGCCATGTGCCACAAAACCCACAAGAACAATATTTTCAACTTTCAAATCTTTGGTTTTCTTCTTGTCAAAAAATGTCCTAAGCCTATTGCTACATGCTTGTGGAATTTTTGTTTGATTGGATGCAAGGGAGCGATTTTTGTTCTCGTGTGTTTTTGTTACATCGTATATAATTCTAACAATCCTTTTTGATTCTAAAGCGAACTGCATGCTCAGATTTAGCCAAAACGAAGCAGATCAAAAAATTGTTCCCTTGCAACTCCGCGGTGTGATCGCACGCACGATCATGCTGCGCATGCCTAAAAATCCAAAAATTTAAAATTTTTGTTCTCGTGTGTTTTGTTGCACATGGCATGTATGTTTAACAATCCTTTTTGATTCTAAGGCGATCTACATACTCAGCTTGTATCAAAACAAAACAGATCAAAAAATTGCTCCCTTGCTACTCTGCGCCGTGATTGCGCGCACGATCGCACCGCGACCATGCTGCTGTTAAAAAAGTTCCTCCACGAAGTCTGAGCCTCCTGAATTGCGCGTAATGGTTTGGTGTTATCTAATGGCTTTTCTAGATGAAGAAATTCATGACGAGTCCGATGATGATGTCCTCAATTTTACAATTTTGTCAACAAAATGTTTAGAAAATGGGGTCCAAAAAGTCGCAACAAGTGTAAGGGTGGGTCAATCGCGGTCTTACTTCTGGATATAAAAACCATTTATGCTTTTGTTGAAATGCAAATTTAATTGCATAACAATCTTTATCGAAAATAGGCATATTTTCCTCTGATTCCGTGAATTTGTGGGTGGAAAATGAAATAGGCATTTCCTTCCCATCCGGTTGCACCTGAGTGACCATGCATCCTGCAGCTTCTAACCTGGCATCGGCTACAAAAGATTGTGGATGTCTTTTGCCACTCTTATGATGTCACCATCGCCACCCTACATTCCAAGGAGTCCCTACCATCCTCACTGCTGACATCACGGCCTGGACGATGGGTCACTCCTTCCATGTGGGTGTCATCAATGTAGACTACAACCCCCGAAAAGCAACATCTGGGGTCCCCCAAGGAAGCTACATTGGTCCATACTTCATGAAATGAGGAACTCTCAATCTGTCCCTAAGCATAAGCATATGGCACTGTCTTGATGAATGTTTTGGCCGCACACCTGTTCTCCGTCTCCCACTCAAACCCTTATTCGTTGGTGGTACAATGCTGGTGCCAGTTCACTCAATCAAGCACAGTAAACAGCCCAAACAGTAGAAATGCCCAATCCAATCTTTTAAAAGCACTCTCCAATCTTTTGACATGTATAATTTGAAGTTGTGTTACAAAATCTAACAGTTTGAGAACACCAGTTTTAATTCTGAATTAATTTGTCTTATTCATTCAATGAAACAAAATGAGTAAAATTATTAATCCGTCTTCTTTGATTGGGTTTTAGGAATTAGCTAAATGGAGTGTTTCCGCATGCGAACTACGTTGTGCTCATGATATCCAGCCTTTCCCTTATCACTGTTTTACCCTACGCTTTGGTGACCTGATCTTTAAACCTGAGTATCATATCATCCACTTTCATCAGCACTTGGTTTGGAAATGTACGTAAAAAGGCAAGAAACCATTGATGCGGATCCAGCTTCTTAACATGCTGACTAGTTCTCATGCCGTGTTGTAATTTATTGAGAATTTCATCATAGTTTTGTTTTGCTAACCTTTATCTATTGCCAGCAGCTCAAAATATGCATAATGTAAGTATTTTTAATTCTTAACTTATTACCATTATTGCAAGTTACATTATTCATCAAATTTAAATAGACATCATAAACCCAAAAACTGTTTAACAACATGGATCCCGCAAGAATTATTACAGAACGTGATGTGCTCTATGCAAAAGGATGGGTGCTAATACAAAGAGAGCCCTTAGGGACAGGACGATACTCGAAAGTACGAAAAGTCAAAAGAATGGAAGATGGAACATATGGTGCAGCCAAAATTATTAACCATAGTCGACTACCTGGAAATTTTGACCGCTTTTTACGGAGAGAACTTTCTATACTGTCAGACATAAATCACACAAATATTTGTAAGCTATATGAATCATTTCAGGCTGGAAATAAAACCTTCATTTTATTAGAATTAGGAACACAAGGTGATCTTCTTAAAATTGTACAAGAACGAGGGGCTCAGAATGAAAACATTGCACGAAAGTGGTATCAGCAGCTGGGGCAAGGACTTGCATATCTACATGAGCGACTTATTGCACATCGAGATCTAAAACTTGAGAATATTCTGGTTACTGGAGCTGAAGAGTCTTTGCGCCTTGCAGACTTTACATTCGCAAGACAAGTGGAGACAATCGAAACACTGTCTGAAACATTCTGCGGATCAAAAGCCTATTCTTCACCACAAATTCTCAAATTACAAGCTTACTCGCCATTCAAAGCTGATATATTTGCCCTTGGAGTTGTGTTGTATATACTTTTAACCCACCGCATGCCTTTCAATGAAAGAGTTGCAACACGTCAAGGCATTGTGGAACAACATCAAAGTGGCCATCATATTGCCCACCTTTATCGCAATCCAAATATATCAGAATCAGCAATTCATTTAATCACAAATATTTTATCTTTTGAAGAAGAGCATAGACCATCAATAGGTATGGCAACTGACCCCAATCAGTATGCATGGCTACACGCACATGATGTTCAAATACAGGGAATAAATAATACAGACGAAAATATGCCAGCTGATGCTTTTCCATATCCCCAGATTTCAGAAACTAACATATGATATTTAAAATTTGTTATACTTTTTATATATGCAGCTAGGGTTTCATTAGTTATGAGTTTAATTTGTATGTTTGCTTGTTTTGTTAAAATGACATGGTTCTACTGAACACCATCTTGTTTTTACTATTATAGCACAGGACAATGAACCTTAGTATGTTTTAAAATGGGTTAAGAAGAGGAAACATCTGATTACTAAACAAGTATATGGTGCAGAGCGCAATAGGTGACCGCGGAGCTTCACAGCCCACAACTTCCCAGGCAACTTAGCAGCGTACAATTCCATGCCAATGCTCTTAATTTACATTTTTCTTGCATTTGAGATTAGTTGCGTCAGATATTTTTTCATTAAATTTAAAAGTGAAGGTAAAACAAAGCATTGTTAAGCGCAAATTCTAAACATGAAATGCAAAAAGAAACAATAAAATGGGATTGAACTATGCCATCATGATCTATGAAGTAAATATTTGAATAGCTGAGTAGGTATTGTTAGTGGGACAGTATATTCATGGGTATGTGGCCACAGTTTGAGCAGGGATGGTTCATCTGGCCCATTCCAATTCGGCATAATCGGGTCCCAGTAGAGCATCCACCACGCCAGCAGAAGCAGAAGACTGAAAAAAAGAATAAATGAAGCATTCCTGATAAATTTGGTTTTTACTCACTGCCATAGCTGATGTAAGGGCCAACACCTTCAGTGCAAAGGCAGCATCAAACTCCTTCAATACTATATCATCAAGAAATGGATTGAAATTGAGGTACCCACTTTGTAGTGAGCTTTGGCCTTCAGGTAGACATCCAGAGAAGCTTTCTCGACCAGCTGTGAAATATCTTTTGTTTTGTCCCACGCTGGGTTGATGAGCTCCTTGGTGTCACTGATGAAGGCTGGGCATTTCTCAGTGGATTTTAATGCACGAACAGCTTTTCCAATTCCCAAGCATCCATTGTGGCTGAAACCCCCATTGGAAAATTTTTGCTCAGAAGAGTTGCAAGATGCTAACAGGTGGCACCAGTCAGTTTGGTGACATATGGGCAATTCCAACTTGCTCCCTATCGGCCTTGAGGTTAGGTGGTACTTGGTGTGTCCATAGGTTGTTGGAAAAACAGTGGCAGTTCTTTGCAACTACAATAATGTTTCTCCATGTGCCTATCTATTTAAGTTAACCATAGTCCGCCTTATAGCAGCTGTTGTTGACAGTTTTTCCAGCAGTGGCAACGTCTGGCTCCAGCTTGTATACCGGGAGGGCCCCTAAGTCTTCGGACACCCTAAGATCATTTTTTGAAAATTGTTTTCTCCAAACACTGAAAAGCTAAAGAGCTGATTTTTTCACACAATTTTCCCCCAAACTTGATTAGTATGCGTATAAATTGGCTTCTCATTTGGTAGCAGAGAACTGAAGTAATAACAATTTTTGTAAGTTCATTCAAAAAAAATAATCCCTTCATAAATTTTTTCCCCTAATTTTGAGACTTTATTTCTTAGCCCAAGCCAAAACATTGGAGCTCAAACTTTAGCACAATTTAGATCTAAGTGTCATTAACATTAACCTAAACTTTTAGATCTCCAGGTGTTTTCTATGTCAATAAATTGCCTCCATTGTACATCACACATTTTGCCGGTCCCTATGGTTAATGCCCACTGCAACAGGACAGTCTTATTTTTAATGGCCTCACAAAAATTATTTTTACTCCAGTTCTCTGTAACAAAATGAGAAGCCAATTTATGCACATACTAAGCAAGGTTGGGGGAACATTGTGTGAAAACATCAGCTCTCTAGCTTTAAAATGATTGGAGAAAAAAATTTTCAAAGTGTGATCTTAGGGTGTCCGAAGACTTAGGGGCCCCCAGGTATCAGCTCCACCAGCTTTGTTGGAAATGTTTGGCAGACCTTTAGGGCACACAGAAAATGTTTTATTTTTTTTCTTAATCAGTGCAGAAGAAGAATGAAAGTCTTTAATTGTATTGCAGAACCATGCTGGCTTAGAAAAAGGGGAAATTCCACCATCTCCGGAACCTTAGGAATTAGGTCATCAGCTGGTTTGGCATATTTATACTAACAATTGGGCATAAATGTTTTCAAAAAATTGCAGAATAATGTGCAAGATGCAGCAGAAGAGAGCACCGACAAAGGATCGCATGACTGCGACATAACCACAAGGCTTTATGTTGAATTTGGGACAGAAAAATTTTATGATGCTTTAAACATGCCTATTGCTGCTTAAAATTTGGATTTTTTTTGCCCATCTTAGCTCTTGACAACCCTTAATACGCATACTTATGCCAAAAATATTTCATATTTGCTCTAAAATCTTTAATACCAACGCCAAAAATCGCCAATGCCAACAAAAATGAATGATTGCTCAGAGAGGATAACAGCTGAGATGGAATGAGAAAGCTGCGCAGACCACACTCATTCCAGAGACAGCGCTAATGATGGTGTACAATTTAAGCAAAACAACTATATCGTGGAGAAGACTTGACTGACCGCAGAATGCATAGAACAATAATTAAATATATATGGTAAAAATACATATATACATATATATAAGACAATTACACATAGTATACACATATCTTATATAATACGCGTGACACCACTTTGGGAGGGTACCTCGGGCTGACTGGATCCTCAACCTATCCTGGCATATGATACCATTTTGGATAGGTCTTGAAAAATACAGTATCTGGCATATCACTGCACTTGCCGCTGAATCCTGGAAAATATTGAAATCATCGAAAATGTGCTCATTTTGGACATTTTCCAACTTTGAAGCTCAAAAGCTCCATAAACTTTCAACATTTCTTGGCGGACTTTTTTTTAATTTTAGCCTGAACAATTCTGTATAAGATCATCTATTTATATTTTCATTTCATTAAATTTTTTTATGTTAAAAGTGTCATTGAGTAAAGTCAATTTTCGCGATTTTGGCCCTACTCAGTGAGCTGATGTTTCAAGGTATTCATTAATTGGGATATGTAGGTGACCAATGCCAGAGATCATTTGACTGCGTGCGATGCATTATTTGATCCTTAATAATTTGCCTTTCTGATCAGTGAAGCTTCCAAAATTGGGGAAACCTACAATGCTGATGAATTAATTATTAATTCGCAATGGATTCGATGCTTGTTATTTGACACCAGCCATTGGGTGGACTATTTTATGTTATTTAGAAATCAGATAATCAAGATTTCAAATGCAGTGAAGGAATGAAAAGGGTGGCTGCGCGAAGCGCGGCCACTGTCCCATATTACTAGTATATTATATGCGTGAGAGTTTGCTGCACAAAAGGGTAAGGCTTACTGAGATTTTATTACCTTTAAGAGAAAAAAAAGTTTGTCTAAATCTGTTGAGAATTTGCCATATCTCAGCATACCCCATTTTTCAACCCTTCTACCCAAAAAAGTAATGTTTCAAATGGTCAGGGACCCATTTCACCCCTCCAGATCTCCCTAAAATATTAATACCTTTCAGGGAAAAAAAGTGTGTCCAAAACCGTTGAAAATTCGCCATTTCCCAGCATACCCCATTTTTCAACATTTCTACCCAAAAAAGTAATGTTGCAAATGGTCAGGGACCGCTTCCTACCGGCGATATCTTCCTAAAACATTATTACCTTTCAGGAAAAAAAAGTTTGTCCAAATCCGTTGAGAATTCGCCCGTTCCCAGCATTTCCAGACACATATACACATATATGCACACACGCATATATATAAAAGTTCAGTAACAGGCCGGTCCGTGGTCAAAAATTGTAAGCTGTAAAATCTCTCCAGTTTATTAACTTAAGATAGCTAAGGTGCCAAAGTCACCACTTTGTTTTAGTATACTACGTTTTGTTTTGTTTTAGTCCCGGTTTGGATTTTCCTGACATGAGGACAGGGTGGTTGGCGACCACCCTGTTAAAACATGGCGGTCGCAGATGGACAGGCTGGCTGTTATCAAAATCTGCTATGTTAATTGTTTTGCAGTATCTGAAAGCTCATTACTATTCCTTGCTAGAGTTATACAATTCTGTTAAGTGACGGCTCATATTACTCTATAATTGCTCATATGGCAATATTTTGAAAATGTCTGTAAACATGCTGGATCCAAAATTCTTGAATGGGCTCTACCTGGACAAATTTGATGAGAAAAAGAGTGTAGCTAGCAAAATAGTAGCTCAGGAGGTTGAATGGCAGGAACCTTCAGTTGAATCCACCCAAGCGTCCAACCCCAAGCTCGGCCAACGATGGGCTGCTTTCCCTAGAAAAAGAAAACAACAAGAAAAGAACAAGAGAAAAAGAGAAAAACCGCCCACAAACAAAACACCAACGACAAGACCAAAAAGAACCCCCCACACAACACAGCGCCGAAGAAAAGCAAACCAAAACAACAAAGCCAGCCAGCACCAGACACAATACACAACACACACCAATATATAACAAACAGCCGCCCAGAACACCCCATAACAGAAGCAGCCACACCCTACCCCCCACCACAAACACGACCACCCACAACACCAGACACCAACACACCCCCCACACACCCCCCAAAACACACAAAACACCCCCAAAAAAAAAAACACAAAAAACCAAAACAAACCCAAACCACCCAACCCAACCCCACCCACTCCTGGATTAGCAGAAGGTCCAATTGATACTGAACAATTTAAGGTAGACAAACTTATTTTGTGGGCCAAGAAAAAAATTCATCCACTTCAGAAGCAAACATTTGTCAGTTGAATGAGACAAATAATTTCCCCTACTTCAAGAGATAAGATACTAAGAAAAGAGATAAAATGCTCGCTCCAACAGTATTGAATTACAAAACATGGCTCTATTAAAAGCCGACAAAGAGTCTCAGTGTGATGAAGAGATAACTTTAATGCCTTCTCAACAAATTGCAATTTACACAGCGCCGAAGGAAAAAGCGAAAAAAAACCACCACGTTTAGCCTAAAAAACCACCACGTTTAGCTACAGTCATCAAAGAGCCGGAGTTAGAAAGGCCTATTTTCACTTTACAAAGCGACGAAAATTTTGCTCATGCAACGCCGATTGACTGCTCAGCGTAAAAATTAAAATGATACACGATAAAACTTGCTGTTGTGAAACATTAGAATGCTACGGAATGGACAAAGATGACTATCCACTCATCGATGATCGCCCAATAGTGCCTTTACTTCTATTTGCGCAGGACGGTACACCCCGTCGCTTAAAGGCAATGCTTGACACTGGCAGCCATGTGACTACTTTCCCCTTGGCGCTAGTTGATAAGTTGGATCAAAGAGGCATTAAATATAAAAAAGGAAATGTCCGTAAACCCATCAAGGGTGCAACAGGAGCATTTTTGACCGCGGAACGGCCCGAAGGGCTGCTCCGCGTTTTATAGAGATTACTGAACTTTTGTCCTCATATATATATGTGTATGTATATCTGAAAATGCTGTACACGGGCGAATTCTCAACGGATCTGGACAAACTTTTTTTTTCCTGAAAGGTAATAATGTTTTAGGAAGATATCGCAGGTAGGAAGCGGTCCCGGACTATTTGAAACATTACTTTTTTGGGTAGACAGGTTGAAAATTTGGGTATGCTGTAAAATGCTCAATTCTCAACGGATTTTGACCAACTTTTTTTTCCCTGAAAGGTAATAATATTTTAGGAAGACCTGGAGGGGTGGAACTGGTCCCGGAGCATTTGAAATATTACTTTTTTGGGTAGAAAGTTTGAAAAATGAGGTATGTTGAGAAATGGCGAATTCTCAACGGATTTGGACAAACTTTTTTTTTGCTGAAAGGTAATAACATTTTAGGAAGATCTGGAGGGGTGGAACTGGTCCCGGAGCATTCGAAACATTACTTTTTTGGGTAGAAAGTTTGAAAAATGGGGTATGTTGAGAAATGATAAATTCTCAACGGATTTGGACAAACTTTATTTTTGCTGAAATGTAATAACATTGTAGGAAGATCTGGAGGGGTGGAACTGATCCCGGAGCATTTGAAACATTACTTTTTTGGGTAGAGATTTTGAAAAATGGGGTATGTTGAGAAATGGCGAATTCTCAACGGATTTGGACAAACTTTTTTTTGCTTAAAGGTAATAAGTTGTGGAGGAGGGGGGGAGCTCCGCGGTCACCTATTGCGCTCTGCGCCATATACTTGTTAAAAACATGTTTCACTTTATCAATGCACTGGCGCATTATGGAAACCGAATTCCCTGCAACAGAATTTATAGTTTTAGATGGTTTTAATTGTGGTTTCAACGTAATAGTAGGCACACATGTCTTAAAAAGATTTAAATTCCTACTTTTTGATTTTAAAAATAGGATTATTCACGACACTCCATTGGAATTGCACAAAATGATCGACACTTCATTGGATTATTCACTCAGCAAATATTGCCCCCCCCCATGAGTCTAAACCGAGTTAGTCTATACCGTGTTTGTCATGCTACTAGTTAGTCTATACCGCTATATAGGGCGTAGCAAACATAAAAACTAAAAGGCTCGTCCTTTCACTGTGGCAGTACCTACTAGTTAGTCCATGTAGTAGGTAGTGCCACAGTATGGACCATGGCTCCTAAGCAACTATGGGTAGTACTGCCACAGTATGGACCATGGCTCCTAAGCAACTATGGGTAGTACTGCCACAGTATGGACCATGGCTCCTAAGCAACTATGGGTAGTACTGCCACAGTATTCGCGCATTTTGACTAAGCCTAAGGGGTTGCCGTAAACAGTATCCTAGTACTACTCCTCATAGTAGGCAGACTAACTAGTAGCATGACGAACACGGTATAGACTAGCTAGTAGGTACTGCCCAACAGGCAACAAACATCGTGGGGGGGGGCAATATTTGCTGAGCAACATGAGAGCAAAAATTCCCTTCAAAACTCATGGTGGGGGCGGGTATATTCAGGGGGGGGCAATATTATGGGGGGGCAATATTCATGGGGTGTAAGTTCTACCCACCAGCCCAGATTATGACGTAGGGGAGGCGTTAGATGCCGAACATAGAATCAAGTTAACTGTTTATACCCCTTTCGATCGCAGCCGACCGATACTGCTACTGAGGCGACCGGTTGTGGAGAACACGATGAAGATTTTGTAAAAAATGGGTGCAATCCAGGAATCCAACTCACCATATTCCAGTCCTGTTGTGATAGTTCCGAAACCAGATGGAAATGATAGAATGGTTCATGACTATAGACACCTGAACAGGGTTACAGTAAAGGATCTTTACAATCTACCCAGCACAGACGAAATCTTGAGCTCTTTACATTGGATAACACAGTTCTGTGCCCTAGATCTCACAGCTGGTTATCATCAGATAAAAATGCAACCAAGCGACCGGAAATACACTGCTTTCCGAACACATCTAGGCCTCTGGGAATATGTTGCAATGCCAATGGGGCTCGCGTCAGCCACGTCTTCTTTTCAATGTGCTATGCACAACGTTATGCAAGGTTACCTATGGAGAAAAGTCTGGATTTACCTAGACGATGTCCTCATTGGAGGTCAAGACTTCGAAAGCCTATGTGAACCTAGCCTTGGTGTTCGATTGCCTCAAAAACGTGAAATTGAAATGCAAGTTGCAAAAAGGCGAATTTCTGAAAAATGAAATTGCATATCTTGGTCACAACATTTCTGACCGAGGAATTAAGGTTGACCCTAAGAAAACCGAATCAATCGACAACTACCCACGACTGGGAACCGCAAAGGCATTGCAATGTTTTCTCGGTTTATGATGCTACTATCATAAATTCGTTCCTAACTTTGCAGTGATAGATATTTATAACAGCCTACCACATCAGGTCCCTGAGTAGAGCCAAAATCGCTAAAATTGACTTAACTCATTTCAATTTTTGAGTAATAAAATTTTTAAAAGTTGAAAAAGTAAAGAGATAATTTGAAACAAAATTGTTCTGCCTTGAATTAAAAAAAAGTCCGCCAAGAAATATTGAAAATCGGTTGAGCAATGAAGTTTCAAAGTTGAAAAATGTCAAAAATTAGCACATTTTCGATGATTTCATTATTTTCTAGAATTCAGGGACAGGTGCGCCCTATTGCCAAATCCTGCCCTATCCGAGCTCTATTCAAAATGGTATCATATGCCAGGATAAATGGAGAATCCAGACTGATCGAGGTACTCTCCAAAAATGGGGTCATGCGTATTATATAAGATATATATGCGGAAAGATGGATGCAAAAATGGGGTAACTTCTTAAGCTGGACTTGGCCGCCTGCCGCTTTGGGCAGAGCGCCAGAGCTCCTCCGGCCTCTGGGCATGAGTGCTACAACCTACGGAGCTCTGACTGCCCTGCCATCCGCGGCAGGCGGCCTTCGGCCATGCAAAAAGGGGTATGTGCAGAGTGCGGAGTGAGTAATATAAGTGCAGAGCACTCTAACAGATTTATTCACGTTTAAATCAAACTACGTAAGAGGGGCTTGCTTAAGAGAGCTTTACTGAGAAGGTCAAAAATCTCAGAACTGTGGGTGCCGAAAAATTTTGACCCCCCTTTTTTATATATTTTTTCAAAACTAGACACAATTCTAAGACTTTTGGTGCCCTATGAGGGTGCAAAACTCGAAATTCGATTTGTTGCGTTTTTTTGAAGTTCCAAAAATGGCCGATTTTTCATCGTAAATAACTCATGACTCTCTCAATGGATTTTGATGATTCGACCACCATTCAAACCATCTCGATGAGATGAACTTTTTTTTGATGATCTCTCTTTGATCAAGCCCTGCAGAGTTATTTACAAAAACTGGTTTTCGCAGTTGTCAAAATTTGATATTTTTCCAGTTTCTTCGTAAAAACGCTGGAGCAGTAAAACAGAGCAAGAAGGTTTTGTATGCTATAACACTGCCTATGTTATAACATAGGGAAAACTGTCAATTTTTTCGTAATCAGGCATTGATTGATACTGAAGCTAAAAACCACACAGCTATATGAATACAGGCCAGAAGAAAATTACTGGTATTTTTCCAGTTTCTTCGTAAAAACGGTGGAGCAGTAAAACAGAGCAAGAAGGTTTTGTATGCTGTAACACTGCCTATGTTATAACATAGGGAAAACAATGTCAATTTTTTCTTACTCGGGCATTGACACTGAAGCTAAAAACCACACAGCTATATGAATACAGGCCAGAAGAAAATGACTGGGCCAAAAAAGTTAAATTTTGAGACAAATAAATTTTCACCAATTTTTGACCGCGGAGCGGCCCGAAGGGCCACTCCGCGGTCTATAGAGGTTACTGAACTTTTGTCCTCATATATATATATATATCTGGAAATGCTGTACACGGGCGAATTCTCAACGGATCTGGACAAACTATTTTTTTCCTGAAAGGTAATAATGTTTTAGGAAGATATCACAGGTAGGAAGCGGTCCCCGACCATTTGAAACATTACTTTTTTGGGTAGACAGGTTGAAAAATGGGTTATGCTGAGAAAGTGAATTCTCAACGAATTTGGCCAAATTTTTTTTGGAAAGGAGCAATACGAAACTGAACGAAGTAGATGAAACAAA
>JASANA010011146.1:0-29463 GCA_030248095.1 Ptycholaimellus sp. GST1_10
GTGTCCATCTACTTCGTTCAGTTACGTATTGCTCAAGCTGGCGCGAAACGGAGCTTTGGCCGAGTGTCAGCGCCCCAGCCCCTCTTTAAGACCTAGGTGTACTTTTTAGGGGTTACTGCTAGATCTCAATTTTGATAAGGCTGCTGCTCGTCACAGAAAGCTCCAATCGTTTAAAATTCTTTTTGCAATGAAAAAAGAACCATAGTGGAATTGACAATAGTTTATCTTTTGACTTTATCCCAAAACTATTTGTTTCACTGTGAAAAATGCAAAAAACCAATTGACCGAACTCCTCCTCATTCTCATTCTTCTTCTTCTTCTTCATCTTATTCTACGCATCTAATCAATGGAAGATAGTAGGTATTCATTTTTTCCCCCCCAACCCCCTTCCCGGGTCCCTAGCGCCTCATGCCCTATTTAGCTTTTCAGTTACACCAATAAGTTCATATGCACTCATTGGTGTAATGGCCCAATTGATTGGACTGCTGAATGAAATCTCGGCAGGTTCGAATCCTTCTCATGGAATTAAGCTTAATTTTTGTGTATTTCAAGATGAGAAAATTACTAGATTACATGAGCAGGCCTTAACTAAAAGCTCTTTTCTCCCGAATATCGATTGCCAAGAACTCAAGAACCAAAAATATTTCCCCCTAAAATTTTGTTATCCAAGAATATTTCCCAAAAAAATTTAATTCGCCAATATATTTGAATTGTACTTTTTTTTTCAAATGTTTTCTTTTTGTTATTTTTTATTAAAAAAAGTTTATTTAAATAAGTTTTGTTTATTTTTTATTCATTTATCCAATAAAATCCTTATTTAAAAAAATAACCTAAAAATATAAAATTTGTATTTATATGTTATATAATATGTTAAAAGTGGAAGAAATATCTGGTACCATCGGCAGGCCAAATGTGGTCTCTTTCCTCCAAAATTTTGAATTGCCTGGAGTAAAAAGTCAAGGAAATACAATTTTCTACTAGTGGAATCTGCTGCGTCATCTGCATTTTGTTTTTGGGCGCGCATGGAAAGAGACACTGAACTGCGCGCCAAAAACAAAATGCAACTGTCCGAGCAGCAGATTCCACTAGTAGAAATTGTATTTTATTTGACTTTTTACTCGAGGCAATTGGAGCTCAAAAAAAAACCACATTTGGCTACGATGGTACCAGGATATATATATATATATGCGGACAGACGGACGAAAAATGGGGTAACTGTCTAGCGGGCCTTGGCCGCCCGCCGCTCCGGGCAAGGCGCCAGAGCCCCTCCGGCCTCCGGGCACGGGTGCTATGGCCCCTACGCTTCGCCTAGCATGCTTCGCATGCTCAGCTGTCCCGGGGCCTCCGCACCCATGCCCTCGCCCTGCAAGAGCTCTGACTGCCTTGCCCTTCGCGGCCGGCGGCCTGCGGGGCCGCGCGGAAAAGACAAGGGGAAACCGATTTCTCTGAAATCTGCTGTTTGGACAGTTGCATTTTGTTTTTGGCGCGCAGTTCAGTGTCTCTTTCCATGCGCGCCAAAACCAAAATGCAGATGACGATAACCTCACGACTAGCAATAACCCTGAAACGTACACCTGAGTCAGAAAGCAGCGCTGACGCTCACCTTCGTCCGGTTGGCGCAGCCCAATATTTTAAGCTTTTGGAAATAAACAATTTTTAACCGCAAACTGATTTCTAAAAAAAAATTTCTGCAGAAACTGCTGGACTCTGAAAGCACGCAAAAGCGGAGAAGCACCCGGCCACGCTGATCAGTGAAGTTCGCTCCATGCGCGGATTCGGGCCCGTGATTGATCCCAAGACACCGCTTACAATTGGCCTAGCCTGTCGTTGTAAAAACGGGTAGGAACTAAGCATTCACTATCTGGCCCTTTTCGAGTCTTAGATTTAGAATAAAACCTACCACAAGGTGCAGCCTTGAACAACTCTTAAGCTCCTCAGTTCTAAAATTATATCCAACAAATACAATAAGTTGATTGTGTTAATAATTTGAAGCACACAAAGCAGTCAAACAACGAAGCCTCTGGAAACAAGCCTTGCTTCCCAGCACTAAGCAGTCATGTCATGGCCCAGTCAGCCAAGTATTCTGGCTCTTTTTTGCACTCTAGCATTCGAAGCAGAGGACCAACAAGACATCGAAGCATGACCCTGCTACTTAGGCAGAATGGCTTATCAAAGAAAACTACAATGTCTGTCAATTGCTGATGCACTTGAGGCAAACACTTTGAGGCCAACTCTCGTATCAGCAACTCCAGTGTCAGCTATACCTTTCCAGGTCTCATCCTGGGGTCTGGCGCTAGGCTCAGCAGCAACAGCCTCTGTTTTCCCTTCCTTCTAGAAGGCCGACGACTCTCAGGAGGTCTAATGGCACACGACTTCGCTCCTATCTGGGCGGACTGGAGGACGAAGGCATCGCGGACGTCTCCCTGGTTCAGGCATAGAATGGTCTTCATAGCTGTTCCTTGGCTAGCTAGTGGGAAGAGCTTACTGTGATCTGGAATTGGCATCATTTTTCTGGTACATATTCAATTGGGGTGTTTGAAGGGAGCCCGAAGCAGGAGTACCGATTCTGGTGCGCAGTCCCAGCGGAGCGCCCCGACGTGCTGGCCAACCTGGCAGCTTTTACGGCTGCAGAAGAAGGTTGCACTTGCACCTCTGGAAATTTCGAAAATTTACCAGCAAATTTATAAAAAGGGTTGTGGCGGAATAGACTGGGAAAGATTAAAATAGAGTCACAATTTTCAGGAGCCACACAATTTTGTTTGCTGATACCGAAACCATTAGGCTAAATTTTGCGAGAACAAACTCTGCGCTTTGTCTACAGGTGAGGTAACGATGAAACGCAGAGGATTAACGCGGAGCCCCAGTGGAAGCGCCAAAACGCCTCAAATCACAATTTTACACTCACAAGGCCACACCTACCACTTCTGCCCAGGCCCTCTTCCTTCAAAAGCACCCAGATTATTCCAGTTTTTTGGCGGAGCGGCCCGAAGGGCCGCTCCGCGGTCTATAGAGGTTACTCAACTTTTGTCCTCATATATATATATGTATGTATATATATATATGTATTGTAAAGTGCTGGGCACGGGCAAATTCTCAACGGATCTGGACATACTTTTTTTTCCTGAAAGCTATAATGTGCCGCTTGGATCCTGGGGGGGTGGAGCTGGTGTACAGAACCAAGTGGAGCGTTACTTTCCTGAGTAGGAAAAAGTTTTCCCGAAAATTACCAATTTCCTCTTATGTAGCATGACCAGAGGGAAGAAGGAAGACACCTTTCGCCAATGGGTGGGCTCAAAGACGGAGTAGGCGCCGCGTTCGTAGGTCTGAGTCTGCTCCACAGGAGCCATTTGAGGCGCTCTGGTCAGCCATACTCGCTCCTCCTTGTGATAGCGCCAGTCCCGACTGTACAGCTCCGCCGCCGCTGCCGTGAGGGGAAGAAGGAAGACACCTTTCGCCAATGGGTGGGCTCAAAGACGGAGTAGGCGCCGCGTTCGTAGGTCTGAGTCTGCTCCACAGGAGCCATTTGAGGCGCTCTGGTCAGCCATACTCGCTCCTCCTTGTGATAGCGCCAGTCCCGACTGTACAGCTCCGCCGCCGCTGCCGTGAGGGGAAGAAGGAAGACACCTTTCGCCAATGGGTGGGCTCAAAGACGGAGTAGGCGCCGCGTTCGTAGGTCTGAGTCTGCTCCACAGGAGCCATTTGAGGCGCTCTGGTCAGCCATACTCGCTCCTCCTTGTGATAGCGCCAGTCCCGACTGTACAGCTCCGCCGCCGCTGCCGTGAGGGGAAGAAGGAAGACACCTTTCGCCAATGGGTGGGCTCAAAGACGGAGTAGGCGCCGCGTTCGTAGGTCTGAGTCTGCTCCACAGGAGCCATTTGAGGCGCTCTGGTCAGCCATACTCGCTCCTCCTTGTGATAGCGCCAGTCCCGACTGTACAGCTCCGCCGCCGCTGCCGTTTGCAGGAAGTCTCCACCGAAGTTGTAGAAGAGGTAGAACAGCGTGTCGTCCGCAAACCTACAGGAAACAAACCAAGTGAAGAGTATAGAAGGGGAGGAGCTAATATAATGGGACCGATTGAGTTTGATGGGTGGTAGTTTGTCGCGTATCCAAACATTGGTGAGGTACTCCTCGGGGACGTGGAAGTCGATGTCAGCTGGCCGCACCGCGTGCTCCGCCCATGGGCCCCCGAAACTTTGGTACAGGTTCTTCCTGGAGATGTGATGCGGTTGGAGGTGGAAGAGAGGGCAGAATAATAAAGAAGAAAGGACTCAGGGGCGTTGAGGTTGAGTCCGAGTGTGGTGAGATCGTGGCCGAGGGCGAGGGCGACGATGACGGGCTCGCTCTCGATGGCCCGGAGGAAGGTGAGGAGGCCGGCCATGCCGAACTGGTCGCAGAGCATCCCCGCCGGGATCCCCGTCACCCGCCCGTCCGGCCCCGTCTGAATCCCCGTCTTGGCCAGCCCCGCGCTGGCCCCGCCCGCGTTGCTGGCCCCCGTGGGGGTGCTGGCCTGGCCCTGCGGCCGGCGCTCTGAGCCGATGGAGGCGAGGGAGGCGGAGGAGGCGGGGTCGGCCAGGAGTTGGCCGGCGCTGAGGACGTCGAGGGAGGAGCCGCCGCCGCCGACGCCCGCTCCGGGCAGCGCCGGGAAGTCCTCGTTCTGGATCCGGAACTCCGGCTGCCCTTCCAGGTTCGACGACTTCACGAAGTTGGCTGGAAGGTTGCTGAGGTTTTTGATGCGAAAGATTTGAAGTGGGAGTTGCATAGAGCATGGAGGATGATGCCAGTATATTTAGTAGGAGCTGACATCATCGTCCATGCCTAAAGACATCGCGGCTTTTCTTGGACGAAAAGCAGGCGTCACAAAGGGCTTTGTGCGGCAAGCAAATGTTTTGACATTCAGCTTTGTTCATTCACACTCTGACGCCATTCATCAAGCCCAGCGTATTTGCTAAAATTAGGTCCAAGAGACAGGGGTCAACCAAAGGAGACATCGAAAGCAGAGCTGGGCTGCAGACGCAGGGAGACGGCGGAAGGCGTGGGGGCCGTGGGCGGGTCATAGTCGGCCAGGGCCAGGGCCGAGGCTGATCGCAGAGGACGCTGGCGAGACTCAGCTCGCAGGAGACCGGAGTAGGCTATCGGAGCTGCTGCCCCGGAGTAGCTCAACCTATTCACAGTGTCACAGCTCCCACTCACTCCTCCTACTTCAAGCAGACAGGGTATGGGGAAGAGAAGTACCTGGAGGTAGGCTCCATGGCCAGGACGCTGCCGCCGCCGAGGGCCCAGTCACTGCCGCTTCGAGAGGGGCGCATGGAGGAAGAGCCACGCTGCTTGCTGACGCCGCAGATTGAAGGGAGAGGCAGTGTGGAGGATGGAGGGTGGAAGCGCGCACTTTGAGAATTGAGAAACCCGCCCTGCCCCTGCCTCATGCACCTACGCCTGACCTGGCGGCTCTTTGAACCGCCACTAACACCAACTTTCATCCGCATCCTTTTCTGTTCATTCTTTAATCAACACATCCATAGGAAAAACACATCTTTACCACAATTGTTGCTCGTAGCCAAAATACAAGTTTTCTCTCATTCAAAGTGCCAAAGCAATACTCCACCATTCAACAGGGCATGCAGAGCTAGGAAGAGGCATGTGTACCATAAGCGTTGCGGGGAGGAAGGGCACTGGCGAGTGGCATTGGGGAGCCGGCGAGAAGGTGTCCAAAGTGCGGGTGGCCCATGCCCAGCTGAGGCGTGGGACTGCTCATCGATCTGAAGTCAGGCCATGATTTTAGAACCATTGTCTTTGATAAAGCTAATACGAAAATTGTAATTAAATTAGTGCTAGTGTCCGTGAATGCGCACTTACATTGGATGGACTCGCATTCTACAACTTCTTCGGTCTAAATGATGTCAAGGCGCTTGCTGAGGGCCAGCCGCATGGCAACAGCGGTGCAGCATGAAACATTGAGAGAGGAGGCTTTTATTTATGAAGAAAAGAAATTAAAATGAAAAATTAATGGAAAATGAAGAACAATTTGCTAACTGAGGATTCCTTAAGTTTAGAAATATAATTTTGAAATAGAAGTAAAATAAAAAATAGAAATAAATTTAGAAATAAAAAGGATCATTTTGGTTTACGAATTTTTTCTTCAATTTGGTGACAATTTGGTGATTTCAGTTTTGTGGTGAAATTAGCGGTTGTACGGGAAAACGAGCCATAAAATGAAGAAAAGCGAAAAATTAACGTGATAACTCTATTTTAAAATTTATTCGCATTTGCAAGATTTTGGATAACATTGCCTTTTCAAGCACTGACAAATGGGGCAAATGGTTCTAAAATATCAAAAAAGCTCGTCATACCCGTTTGTTTTAGTTTAATTGCGGATGTTTTCAAAAATATGCTAGCATATTCGCTCAAATTTAGCTGAATTTGAATGAGAACTAAGCCATGCAACGAGGTGCAGCATTGGGAGCAGCAATTTAGGCCGTAAGTCTGATGCTAATGGGGCTGGTTGAATGTAGGACGTATATGTAGGCAGCCAACCGATGGGGGTGTAGGGGTAGTACGGGGGGCGGTTGAGTAGCGTAGGCGGGGGCGGAGGGGGGCGGGGGTTGGCGGGCGACGAGGCTGGGGAACTCGGAGTCATTGAGCACCGCGTTCGGCGCCTTCCGACTCTTCCCCGCCTCCCCGAGCTTGGCCAGAGAGCTCCCGAACAGACTCCCCAGACCCACCGCCCCACCCCCACCGCCCACCGGCCGTCCCAAGCCCAACGTACCCAGCTCGTTTGACCTGCATCCACCAGCCTCCTTCTCTACAAACCTCCAGAGAGGAGAGGGCAGGAGGAACCCGGGAATGCTGAGGTTGGAGGGCGGGGGTTGATTGAGGGCGCCAGGGAGAGGGGACGGGTACATCTAACGAAGGCCGCCCATGCAGCGTCTTCCTTCTCAGTCCTCGTAGCCGATGCTCCAGTGGCTAGTGTGAGGCAGACAGGAGCAGACTAGGCCCAGAGCAGAGTCTCAGCCTCAGAGGCTGCGCTTCATTGCTCCGGATCGGTCGAACACTGAGAGAGTTGGGGCAGGCCTTTTTGCAGTGTAAGTTGAGTGGCTGAGGTGTGGTCGCAGTGGTGGTATAGTGGGGCTGAGGGAGGGACAGAGAGAGGTGCGTAGGGGAAGGAAGGATGGGCATGGGGGTAGAGAAGGGGGCTGGGGGCCCGTCCATTCCCAGTCTGCCGTCTGTCCTGCGCCTCCCTTCACTTTCCCTCCGGGTCCCGCAGCGAAGGCGACAGGGCTGGGTGGTCTCCGCATCCTGTGTCCCGGTGAAAGGGAGTGAGGGGGTGAAGGGGTGAGGGGAGGGCGTGCGCAGTTTCCAAGGCGCATGCAGGCCTAGGCGAGCCGGGGTGTTGGACGGGGGCGTAGAATGCCAGCAAGACACGCAGTAATAATATCTCCGAAAGGCTTCTGCTTTCGGTCTGGCTAGCCATCTGTTGCATCTGTCGCGAGGGATTGGGGTGGAAAAGGAGGTTTTGAGGGCTGATCTAGGCATTGTCTGGGAAGGGAGAGAAGCAGTCTTTTTACGGCTCTCATTGTATACCAGGCAAACTGTCTCTTGTGCAGAGGCCTCCCAAGGTATTTGTTTTCACAATGATGGCCCCTACAATTTCTAGTTTCTGTTGTTTTAAATTTACTTTCACAGCTAAACAGACATTCTTATGTACGCGACAGGTCGTTTTGAGCTGAATATGCAAGAAAAAATGACAAAACCTGAATTTTTGCCTATTTCGGCATTTGTCGGCATTTGCAATGAGTGGGTGGATGGATGTGGTGGGGTAGAATGTGTAGTTTAAGGCGGGCGGCTCGTCAGCGTCGCTTGACTTGGACGGTTGGGACGAGCCCGATTTCAGCCCCATGCTTAGTGCCAGCCACCATCGACACGGCATGGGCGGCAACAGCAACATTCGGTTTCTTTTCATCACTTCTTGCTTCCTGCAAAATAATCGAGGTTTACAAGACAGCATTAAATATCCCGTTTAAGATCACAAAGTCTAATGCTCTGCAAGGCATGCATGATTTTTCCCTTATTTTGGAAAGCAATATTGGAAAGCAAAGCAAAGAAGTTTTTTAGAAGGCCTAACGGTGCAAATTTTGACAAAATTAATTCAAATTTTTTGAGTTCCTAAGCTAGATACTCGGTTATTTTTTAAGCTCTTTAAGAATGATATACCGAAAATTTTTGACCTTTGTTTCAGACCCTTGTTTGCGGTTGAAACTCAAAAGTGAAGTGAGGTGAAGTTTTTGCGAATTTTTAAAATTTTAAAATTGGTTAAATTCAGTAGTGAAAATAAAAAACCAATAAATGAGGGACAAATATTTCCCACAAGCCCTTTCTGCGTCCCCTGATCTTCTGCGAACAGTTCTCTTGAATCATTTCTGCCTAAATCGCATGTTAATAAATTAATAAATGTCTTGTAACGAAAATGGAAAAAATAACTGTAGTAATTTTGATTCGCACAAAGAAGCGAGAGACAACGGCTATTTATGCTATTTTGTCTTCTACAGTAATATGGTTGGTAGCACAAAAGGCTAAGACTCATTTATTAAAAGCAGCACCACTTCCTGAGGCAGGAAAGAATAAGTTGTTGCCTTCAGCTGAAGAAAGGAAAGTTGAGGTATCTGTTAATCGGAGCCTTGGCCTTTGCGAGTCTGCTCTGCTACTACAAATACTCGGATGCTTCGGGCAGAGCGGTGGATGCACAAGCAGCCGCCGACAGAGCACAACAACAGGCCGACAGTCTCGCCGCTCAGCTTCAAGGTTCTTTGGCCCAGAATTCAGCTCATTTCATTTTCGGATTGAGTTCGCCGCTCTGAGTCTGGAGTTTAAAAGACAATCTTTTCAGTGGTATACGAGCATAAATCGCGATTGGAGCGCTCCTTGAAAGAGGAACAGGACAACTGCAAGCAGATTCGCAAAGGTTTCTTTTACGCCTGCATGCAGCGATTGAAAAGAATATTTTCGGATAATGTTTTTTCCAAAACATTTTATTAGCAAATTTTAAGCTCACAAACGTTGACGCAAATGAGCGATAATATTTGCAGAGCTGGAAGCTTCCGTGGACGACCTCAAGGAGGCTGATGAAGCGACCAAAGTGATCCTCTTTACTTCTCCTTCTTTACTTCTAGCCAGCGCTCCTTTGAATTGATTGTGAGCTGTTTGGAAAGATTGTGCCAATTGAGGCGAAGCTGGAAACGGCGGAATCAGAAGCCAGCCAGCTGCGGCGTCAGCTGAACACTCTGAAAGACGAGCGACAGGACGAAGTGGCCAGCAGTCAAGCCCAGCTTCAGAAACTCCAAAGTGCGCCACCCTTCTTCAAACTTTTAGCCTTTCTTTATTTCCTTGGCCAGATTTGGTGGACGATGGGAGAAATGAAAAAGATTGAATTTTTATTTTAGGTCAGGTGAGTGCCTATGAGGATCAGGTGGCGGAGCTGCAGAAGCAAGTGGACCAGCTTAAGGTTGGGCAGCTTGTTTTGTTGTGCAATTTGAAATCGATCTGTCAGCTAATTTTAGGCGCGACCAGCTCCTGTTGAGAAAGTTGCTGCAGCCCCGGCAGTTGAGGTACGTCTTTTATAATGGATCATAATTCGAAATTTGAGAAATAAGTTCATAAGTTTGAGAAATACAATGAAACAAGCGCATAATGACGTGAATAATTCCAGAAACAAGCCCTGGTGGAAGAGCCTGCCATTAAGGTAAGCAAAGTTGTCGAAAAAAGTCGATTGTAACTGAACAAGTAAAGCTAGAATTAGGAAACGCTACTTGTTAAAGAGCGGTAAATGCAACAATTGAGGTATGGTCGCTGAAAACGGGAATAGATGTAGGATAAAAATGAGCAAATTTCCTCACTGGGAATGAATGGGTAGAGGGGAATGTAGAAAGCTTCGGAAGGGAATGGCTAAGGATGAGGTTAAAGCGGTAGTGGTTTGGAAAGCTGACGGTTTCATTGCTCCATGGGATAGGCCACCACCGGTTCTTCCACCTCCACCGTCTCTGTCAAAATTACATCCTTCTCAAGCTAGTTCCTCTATTTCTGACTAACAAATTTTAAACAAATGTTAACCAAAATTGTACAAATAAATCTGACATTTCATGGCATCACATGAGCTAAGCCTATGAACATATACTTGGTAGCCGAGAAATGTAGGAGGGAGGAACCTTGGAAAGGCGGCATGTCCGGAGTGAGCTGGCTGCTGACAGCCTCAGAGTAGGCACATTCGGCACCTGCAACTGGCCAGGCCTTAGTTGGATGAGGGAGGGGTGAGAAGGGGTGTGACGGGAGAAGGCGGAGGAGTGTAGGGCGTAGTCGGGAGGGCTGGGGGGTGAGGCGGGTTCCGCGCTGACGGTGGGGAGGGCGAGGCTGCCGGAGGCCCCTGAACCGCTCATCAGTGCTGCGCAGGGCGGTAGGGCCTCCATTTGACCGCCTGCCAACATTGCAATGCTTCATTCATGATTTATGGGGGGCCTAGGTTGCCTTCTATTCTTAAGCTGAGGTTTTGGCTATCGTTCTTCTTTCTAGGCGATAAAGGGGTCAGTAGTTCGATAGGGATGGTTTGTTAGGTGCATAGATAGATGAAATTACCAGCTTTGAATACAGATGAATTTACCAGCAAACGTCATACATATATCCACGCATGGAAGCAGGTATAGGTTCTAGAACGGGGTGGAGAGGAGTGGTAACCGAAGAGGTAGGGATGGGACCAAGGCGGTGGGTTGAGGAAGTGTGGCGGAGGCACGACAGCCGAGCTCTGAGGAGCTTCTTCGTTCAGCGGCGGAAAGGCAAAGTGACCGGCAAATCCGCCCCCTCCCTCCAAACTCCCTCCTACTCTTTCACCCCCCAACTGTTAGGGGCAGATAACCTGTCGCTGGAAGAAGAGGTGCGGGGAGTTGGGCGTCAGCGGCAGCGTCGGCGGCTCCTCCCCCGTTCCTGCTGTAAAAAGGGTTTTGTGACCAAAGCTGAGGGCTGGACAGAGGCTCAAACGATGATGCTGCTCTGTGAGGTGCGGAGGGGCGGGCTGTATGGGGGGCATGTTGTTGTAGATGTTGGCGTGGTCGCTGCCCATGAGGTAGGGGCGCAGGAACTCCATCATCTCCGGGTCTATGGTGGCCGGTTTGGCGGGGCGCTTCATCCGCCGTCTGTCAACGATTCCTTTCCAAAGAGGAGACTCAAGATGAAGTGAGGGTGGGGAACCGTCGTTTGTAGTTGCCGTTCTCGAACATGTTCTCGCAGTCGGGGGCCAGGCTCCAGAAGTTGCCCTTCCGATCGCGCAGGGAGTCCTTGCCGGAGGGGTCGCGCGGGAGTTTGCGGAAGCAGTCGTTGAGGCTGAGGTTGTGACGGATGGAGTTCTGCCATCCACTGCGCTTCTTGCCCTCCGCTTGCCTGCAAAAGGGGTAAAGTAGAGGAGTATAGAGGAGTAGAGAGAAGAGGAGGCTACTGATAGTAGGGGAAGCGGTTCTCGATGTACTCGTAGATGCCGGAGAGGGTGAGCTGCTGGTCGGAGGAGGACTTGATGGCCATGGTGATGAGGGCCACGTAGGAGTAGGGCGGCTTCTCCTGGTCAAACTGCCCACTTTAGATCCTCTTTTCTGGCCTGCTCAGGGAGAGTGGGGGCTTACACTGGGGTCACTGTCCTTCACCGGATCACCCACCATCGCCTCGCTGTCGGCGTCGAACATGCCCCCCGCCTCCGTCATCTCTCAAAATCCCCTCACCATCTCCCACCATTCTCAATGCATTCACATTCTGCAGCCAAGAGTCTCAGGCATATTCTCCTCCTGGACTCTTTGGAGAAATCGGAAATTAATGAGAAATGAACCAATTAGAAGGCAAAGGAGGAAGATTGAGGACAGCTAGATGTTGATCAGATGCCAGTCGCAGCAAAGCGCTGGTATGGCTGGGGCAGAGGTCAGTTTAGACTGATTAGCTAGCGGATTGTTATGCGTCAAGATAGCTCTGCTCAATAGAAGCAGTGGATGAGTGAGATGGGGTGGAGTGGGGTGGGGAGGGGAGGGAAAAAAGGTGCGAAGACACAACTGCGGCCCTTGTAGGGTGGTGCAAAGGCCGCTTTCTCAGCTACACCCCCGCTCTCACGCGCAATAAGGGATGAGAGGGCAGCGAAGGGGATGAGCAGAGAAAGAGATAGAGAGGATGAGGGAGAGAAAGAGAGAGGGGATAAGGGAGTGGCCAACCATCGACGTCCAAGTTGGCGGATTCCTCATCCGGGAGCTTGCGAAAGGCGGCGGGTGGTGGGGGAGGAGAGAAGGTGTAGGTGAGCAGCGTCTCTTTGCCACGCTCCATCTCCTCCTCTATCTGCCAACCTCTGCTAATTGCTCATTGGGATGGCAATGCTCGCTTAGGCGGGAAACCCCAAGTATCAACTCTAAAGGCAGAGCGTGCCCATAAACCCATAGAGCTAAACCCAATGAGACTAAGGCCTATCCATATGTGCATCTGCTGCATAGAAAGGAGGAGTGAACCTGGGGCGGTGGTGTGGAGGTGGCGAGGGGTGGCTCGTGGTCAGAGGGAGGCTGGTGTTGAGGAGGAGGATGGTGTTGGGTGAGAGTGGTGGCGCAGTGAATGAGCTTCCGCTGGCGCCGAGTGCGGGGCATGGCGTCTGCAGAGCGGTGGTTTGCTGTGTGCAGGGTGGAGAGAGAGAGAATGGCAGGCTGGTGGGAGCATTGATGCGCCTCATCTGGCCCTCTCATGTGCGCTAGGCATCCCTCTACACAGCCCCACCCCCCTTCCACACCCCCTATCTCCAGGCTAGGGTGCAGATGAGCTGGCCTGGGCCTTTTGACGTCTAGAGGGACGCCCTTTTTGACACTTGTAAAGCGGACTTTGATGGGCTCTAAGCTTTGGGTCAAATGGAAGGATGAGTGAGAAATGAAAATATTCTTACCTGGCTAGATTTGGAGGAAGAGGGGAAGGAATTGGAGGATGTTGTGAAAGGGAGCCGTTTGCTGGCTGTTGCAAGCGGGGATTGGAATGGAAGGCAAATGAAGGGTGGGGATTGAGTGAGGGAGGTAGACTGAAGGCATCCAAAACACTGGGCCAAGACATTGTGCGAAGCCCAGGGGCAGCGGATTGCCTTGCGCTGCCTTATCGCTGCGCCTCTATTGAGCCTCGGAAAAAACTGCACGCTTCTCTCACTCTACTTCTTCTTCCCAGTGGAAGAAGCGCAATTCAAGCTCTTTGTCCCCAGCCCATTCAAATATCTGCCTAGCCTCCCTTCAAACATTACCTATCCCAATACATAACTGCCATTGCTTATCGATGAAATGAAAACGCATAATAATCAAACGTCAATTAATAATAAGCCTACATAAAACAGTAAACAATAACTCGGTATTTCGCAAAATTTAAAAAAAATCCAGCACAGCGATCATAGGAATAAAAGAGCAAGTTGTAAGGCAGAGGCGCAGGGTGCAGTGGAGCGTGCGCCACCAGCTGCAGCAGCCAAAGTCCCAGCTCCTCAGCAGGCACCCGCTCCCAAAACCAAAGAGGCAGTCCCACAGCAGCAGAACATTCTCCCTGTACCCTCTCTTCCTCTCTTTCTCACCCAACCCCAAGTCCTTTCCCAATCAACACCCTCCTTTCAGAAAGAACCCGTCGGAGGCAAGATGCCCATCAACCTGCACCGCGAGGGCGAGGATCTGAAACAGGTGCATCATCCCTTCCTTCATGCCCTGACCCATGAGAGAGGGATTGGGATTGAGCTACGGCTCCCGATGGGCCAGGGAGAGCAGGAGGCACACGAGGAGCGGGCCAAAGTGGCCCAGCTAGGGGAGCACGGCGGTGCCCTGCCCCCGCCCAAGCCCCATCCTCAGCTCCAACAGAACGCTGCTCAGAGAGCAGCCCCCGATGACGCCAACGAAGTTCTCCAGGTACGCCATCTTTTCTTGTCTCATTTTCCAACCTCTGAGTCTGAACTTATTTTTATCCAACATTCCACCTTCTACCTTTCTCATATCTCTTTACCTACTAATCTCTGGATGCCTCAAATTAAATACATCTTCTCTACGGATATTGCCTCCTTTGTTCTGGTTTCGGCTGGGTTGAGTAGGAGGCGGTAGGTGAGGAGGGATGGGTGCAGAGGGAAGGAGAGGTGGAGGAGGACGAGGATGGAGAGGAGGTGCTAGTAAACCGGCGGGAGGAGGCGGCCAACGCGGATGTCGTCTTCCAGCGCAACCAGGGCGCCGCCCTTCAGCCCGCCGACGCTGGCGTCGACGACGGACTCGTGGCTGGCGACGCTGCCCACGGCATCATACGCAAGGGATTCGCAGACCCCATCGTAGGCACCTATTCCTCTACCCTCATACTCTCCTTCCTGTCCCAGACTTCTATGTTCTTTTGGACTATATTACTTCTTCTCTAGCTTTTTTCGACAAACTTGCGATCGAGTTTATGGGGACTCGTTATAAGGATATAACCCGTCTTCTACCGTTTATGAGCCTTATGAGGAAAAGAGAAAACTAATGTTCCGATTAGCTAAATGAAGTAACATTGAGGCACAACGGTTCATGGGCCCCGACGCGGGTGCCATGCAGCACCCTCGCGATGTGCGGCCTCGGGCAGCTGCAGACCAAGGTCTTCTTTCCTTTCCTCCCCCGCCTGTCCGTCCCCTTTCCTGGCTCGCCCTGCTCGCACCTCTGCTGCTGCCAGCTTGGCACCCTGTCAGTGCTCCTATGGCCTTACAGACTTCGAAGTAGAGGCCGTACCGGAGGAGGGTGATGAAGACGACGACGAAGACCAAGCCCCTGTCCCCGGCCACCAGCTTCTCATGGTCTCTTTCCCACTTCTTTCACTATGCCCGCCTTCCTTGTTGCTATTCTACACTTCTGTTTATGTCATTTTTACTCTCAGGCATTCACAAAATTGTTGGAACATTCTTTGTTGGCACAATTCATAGTTGTGTTGTGCCGGAACTTTGCTGAAACTCAAATGTGAGACCCATTCAAATCATATTTGCAGCAGCAGCAGCCTGGTGAGGAGGCGGGAGCATTTTAGCGAAATCGTGAGCCTCTTCTTTTCTGGAATTGCCGCTAGATTCGGGGCCAGTGTGCACCCTCTCTTGGCATTTCACTGGCCCATTGCCAATATGCCTTTGATCTATGCCAGCAGGTTTTGCTCCAGTTTTTGTCAACATGTTCCAATGCATTCACTGTGATAAGGCTGCTCTAATTCTGCGCTTGCTATCTTTCCAATCTATAATCCATTATTTCCTTGCAATGGGCTGGGTGTTTTGCTGTTTTGTGGTCACATTTATTTCTGCTAGCGCGAAAGATGCATGATGGATTTCTCCAGTTTTTCCGTTTGAACTTAGTTTGCGGCTCGAATAAAAGAGTAGATAATCAGAGGGAAGAAGGTGCAAGGAAATACAGCTGCGCATGTACCTGAAATTGAAGGGGGAGCTTTGTGACGCCGGCAATTGGGCTTGGGCGAAATGCAGATTGCTTTTCATGGCAATGGCAGAGATAGAGGGAAAATCAAAGTACCAGTAAAATGTTGGCCTAGATAATTGTTCCAGCTCTCTGGCTTGACATGGCGGATAGAAGCAGTGCGAAATAGATAAGCAACCTAACTGAATGTACAGAGAAAGAATAAGAAATCAGTAACAATGAGCAAAACTTTGTGCAGTGTAAGAGAGGAGCGTTTTGTACAGGATAGATGACGTGAGCAATGGGGAGGAGGCGGAAATGTAGAGTGAGTGGGGTGAAATGAGCGGCAGTAAAGGAACAGATCCCAATCTCGCGTCCACAGCAGCAAGGCTCAGGCTGTACAGGCCTGGCCACTCGGCCTAAGCAGCCTGTCAGGGAGGCTTCTGGGAAGCTCTCTAGGGGAGGGGGGCATCTGCTTGGAGCTACGTGCAGGGCACAGAGTTGCAGCTTGAGCAGGAGGGAAGAGGCGGCGTCATTTGCCTAAGCTCCTGCAATACCACGCTTTCTTTATGAGTCAGGAATGTTTTCTGGGTTTTTTCTGTTTCACCCCTTGCTCTCCTTTTTCCTAAAGTTGAAGCTGTGCAATCTTCTGGTTAATGTAGGCGCTAGGGCAAATAGCTGGTTTTGCCTCTACACGGGGCCTTTGTAGCCAAGCCGTGTTCAGCGACAGGTAGTGAATGTATTAGGGCAGGTTGAGAGGGGCAGACACAGGGAGGGGCTGGGGCGCAGAGTGTGGTGGGAATGGGCAGGCCTTGTCTTCACCCGCTGTGCCAAGGTCAACATCTCACTCAAAGGACGCGGGGGGCAGTGGGGGAGGGAGAGAGGGACCTCCATACGCACCGTCTGTTTACAATCCTCCCCCTCCTCCCTCCTATCCACCAGACCACTGCCAGCATGTCACTGGCGTCAGAGGCCCAACAGCTTCTGACAACCTCGCATTGTTGCATCTGTCCACTCGATTAACGGCCCTGTCCTGTCTTGACCGCTGCGAGATTGGATTGCAGGGAAATGGTGGAGGTAGATGAGAGGGGAGCAAGGAGAGAAACCCTGTGGAGAGCGTCCCTCAAAGACGCCCCCTAACACCCCCGCACACAACGCCCTCACAGGCCATACTGAATACAGTAGCCCCTGCCCTCTCCACTCCCCTGCTCAAAGCCCTTCCATTTATCACCCGCCCCTCTTCCCTCTTGTCCCGGAGGCCTTTGTTCACCCCTCCAAACTTTGCAGATGCCCCGAGACCTCGACGGCGGGATTGGCTAATTTCTCAAACTGTTCAAAAGAATCAGGGTGGTGTTTCAGTTTTTCAGATTGAACAGGTTGATGGTATTGGATGTGGGAGGGAAGCGTGATAGGTGGGGGATAATAAGGCCACCCAGGGGGCAATGAGCGGGCGGAGTGACAGGTGCTGGCTATCGATTCTCTGCTCTGTCTCACTCCACACAGCTCTCTCTCCCTCCTGCTTCAACCCCCTCCACCCAGCTCCATCATCCCATTACGCTTAGACTCCGGCCCCTTCCCGAGGGAAGCTGGGGATGGGCGGGATGGGTGGGAGTGGCTCAGACCCCCAGGCATCAGCAGGAAGCAGAATGAAAGCTCTGCATCTTTGACAGAAAAATCTAGTCCCTGGTTTAGGATAACGAAAAGGATGCGACATTGACCTTGGGAATGCTTGTAGAAGAAGTTGGCGCAACTGCGGTGTCGGTTCACTCCAGCAGCGGGCCTGAAATATGTGCTCCATTCTGGTTCAAAAACGAGCCCTCATAGTAAAGAAGGTGTGGCCGAAGCCTGATCTCATTAGGGAGGAGGGAAGAAGTCGCAGACGACCTTGAGGGGGAGGAGATGCGCCCTGGTGATAGGGCACAGGGCAGAGAGGAGCGGCCTCCCCCAAATACCGCCCGCTCTTCTTGCTCGCTCCTTCCCCTCCACTCACTTATCATCCCCTGTCCGCCCCACGTCTCCCCCTCCCCCAACTTATTCCCATCACTCCCCTCCCGCCTCCGCCTAGAGACCGATCAGCAATATTTTCCCCCTTACTATTCTTCGTCCAAAAAGCCTCCCCTTCAGCCGTATTCTTCACCCTGAGACAGCCAATGAAAAGAAACCGCCTCTAAACAAGAACAGAAAGGTGTACCGGGGTCAGTGGAGGGCTGGTGCGCAAGCGAGCCTGCATTTGCAGCAGACTGGCGTCGTCCAGGAAGTCCTGGCAGGGATCTGGTATCCTAGGCGGGCAGGGGCGAGGGATGAGCAGGCGTCTCGGCCTCCTCTTCGCCCGTGCCTTCCCCACCGGTGCCGTCGTGGAGGTGGTGGCTTGGGTCGGAGGAGCTTTGGGTGTCCGATGCCCAGTCTCCAGATGCGAAGCGAGGCCGGCCTTGGTGGGGAAGCGGGCGGAGCAGCCGGCGAGCATGCAGGGCCAGGGCCTGGGGCCCGCATGTGCGAGGCGGACGTGGGCGGAGAGCCAGGCGAAGCGGGCCGTAAGAGAGCCGCGGTTGGGGCCTTCGCCGAAATGGCGACAGCTCTCCCAGCCACAGGCCAGGCTGCTCTCGGCGCTACCCTCCCGACCTGGGTCCACTCGGCAGAGATGGGCGCCGTCCAGATGGGCCCAGAGGCCGTCCTCGGAGTCAAGGGCCTGCCAGCAGCCGGCCCAGTGGCAGGCCACGCTGGGCTTGGAAGGGGAGGAGCTGGAGAGCTGGGGGGAGACGGCGGGGGGCGGGGGCGAGGCGGAGGAGGAGGGGGGAGGGCTGGGTGGGTGGGGGCTGAGGAGGGGCGGAGGGGAGGGAGGAGGGGAGGCGGCGAGGTCGGAGGCGAAGCCGGAGTCGGAGTCCCGGTCGGAGTCCCGGCGGGCGGCCTTGGACGGCGTTGCGTCACAGCCTAGGTCCAGGCTTAGCATCTTGCCCGGAGGCTCGCCTGCAGGCCAGGGCAGTTGAAGAAAGGGAATCGCTTGAATGAGTCAGTGGCGAAAGTGAGCAAGGCCAGATGATAGCTGGAAGGACAGGTGGTTTGAGGAGTGGGAGGGTTAGAGATGGGATAGAGGAGGTTAGGCTAACCAGAGGTGGAAAGCGGGGGCGTGACGGGGTCGCGTAAGCCCGGACTCATCGCTTCCCTCCCACCCCTCACCGCACACCGCCTGCTTCACGTCTCCAAAGCCACATTCTTCCCTCCGCCCTACTGCCACTACCCGCCAGCCCTCCAGCTTCCAATTCAATCAACGCCCTCCCCAAAAGGCTGCCGAAGCCCTGCCAGTTGGAAAAAATGCCTGGTGAAATCCTAGCCCTCTAGATGCTGCTATGCTTCCGCTTGAAATCAATGCTGGGTGGAGGAAAGGCGGATGGGCTAGGAGTGCATTGTAGCAGGAGGACTGGGGGCTAGGAGGAGGAGGAGGCTGAGAGGAGGGCGTGGAGGAGGCTTTACGAGGGAGGGAGTAGGGAGGGAGGGGGTAGTGAGTGTGGGTGTGTGGGCACAGACATCTGTCTAGGCCGCGGCCGTGAATGGGGGACGGCGCGCGGCTTGGACGCCTCTCAGACTACGCATAGACCTACCCTGCCCCTGCCCCTTCCCCTCTGCCAACGCCTAATGCACACCAACGCCTTCATTTGATGTGCAGGTCCTTTGCATATCCGCGCACAGCCCCTTAACTTCTTCATTTGCTTTGCCATCGTTTTTACAACAAGGCCTGTTCATTAAGTTGGATGGGTGTGCATTGTATGCCAACGCTCAAAATAAATGCATACTTTAAAAAATGTCAAGGTACCCTGACATAGGCCACAAGAAGGAGCTGCTCAAAGGCGTGAAAGAAAGCGAAAGGCCCAAAATATAAAGCAAAATGATTATCAGCAGTTATAAAAGAGTAGGCACGGAAGAACTAAATAAGAATTAAATTGCGAAGATTGCCAAAATTCAATTTTCTATTTCCTGCGGATAATATGTGACTAGGTTAATTTTTACTTTCATATTGCGCCAGGGCTTCCTTACTATTGAAGAAATAGTATATGGTATAGTGCCGCATACATATTGTGAAAGATGACAAGCTTTAACCATTCACATTAATGAGGACTGAGGTCATCCTTTTGTTTTCTGAGTAATCTTCAGAAATAGATGGTGAGCTCTCTCATGGCTGGATCACAATCGCTAATGCTACTGTCTTTGCTTCCGGCATCGCAATAGCAAGGCAGATCGTCGCTTTGCTGGAACATACGGTTCAGACAAATGCGAAATGTTATCCTAAAAAAGTTTCAATTTAAGCGTGAAAAATTGATACGTTTGTTTTACTAGATAAAATGGTTTCTCTCAAATAGAAAACAACTCATTAATCTAAATATAAAACTTACGATAGCGTTTTCAGCCCATTTGCTGCATGCTTCAATTTTTGGTATTCGTATATGTCCTTATTGAGTTGAGGAAATTTTTTACCTAAAATTAGTAGATCATTAAAATTTTTAAAGTATGTAGTTTAAGGTTTTGCAACAACTATGCCACGCCAAGTTGAAAAATTATCAACAACAAAAATTAAAAAAATTTCTAGAAATTTAAAATTAAACCGGGTAGGCCATTTAGAATCTTCTCTACAGCCCCCACTTAAGTGCATTTAAAAAGAAAGCATTTTAATTATGACAGTTGTTTTAGATTTTTGACTGCGGAGCGGCCCGATTATAAATCTGTGCTTACTTTTGAAATTGGTTGAGAAACCACAGACTTACCATTTTGAGTGATAAAATTTCACACATGCCAATATGAAGGTTAAGCTATGGCTGATGAATTGTTGAGAATGGTAAAGAAGACTGGTTTTTTATTCACAAGTCATTTATGCCTATTCTAAATCTGTGCTTATTTTTTAAATCGGTTAAGAAACCAGAGACTTACCTTTTTGAGTGACAAATTTTGATGCATTCAAAGAAGACTTTGAATAAGTGTGTTGGGATGAACGGCTGGTAAGTGGACAAAAGATATTAATTTTTTGTTCATTAAGTATGTATGCCGATTTTACATCTCTACTTACTTTTAAAGTCACCACAGTGAAACCAAAGATTTACCCTGTGTTGTTTGCAGCGCCGCAGTCACCTATTGCGCTTTGCGTCATATACTTGTCCTTTAAAATTCGTCGAGTCCCAAAACTTCCAGTTCCGCTTTGTCCCCAAATAAATGTCCATAAAAAAGTTCCAAAAAGTTCCAAATGAAATAGTTCCAGTCTTGTCCAAAGAAAAGACAATGCGTACCGCTTTCTACAAAGATTGATTTATTGACAATAAAAAAGACATGCATAAGTGAAAGAGACAACGGCTGCCTATGACACAGTTGTGGGGGTCGCCTTCCTCACAAGGCGGATGAAGCACCGTCAGACGGTGATAGCAGTCGGCTGTGAACTCGGAATAGCAGTTACCTTCCATGTTGATGCCATAGTCTCCGAAACCTTTCTGCAAATACCTCGATTTAATTGAGGCGCAGGAAAAATTTGGGCTTGAGGCGTCTCAAATTTTTCGCTGAAGGCCATCATAATTTTTATCATCTATACTCATTCCCCTATAAATCTCGGTATTAGACCAACAAAAATTTGTTTACATTCAAAGTTTCTCCTTATGGCTAAATACCAGGGGTTAAGGCAATAAGTAAAGTTTATACCAGCGTAAAGGTTCCTGAAGCTATCTTGTAATATGACCTAAATATGCCATGATCGGCATAGAGAACGAACCACATTGATATCTGTGAAAAGCCGTGTCATAATCATAAATATGGATAGCACAGCAAGATTCATTGGCAAACCGGTAAACGAGGAAACTTCTTGTAATGTATGTTGGGAAAAGCAAAGTTCCACGCAAAGTCAGACTTATAAACAGTTAAATTTTTAGGCCTTCAATATCAGATTGAAGTCATATCAATTAAAAACTTCCTACGAGTACACTAAATTAAAGAAATGCTTAACCGTAATAACCATACTTTTTGGTCGAAAAAGCGTTTTGGTGTATGTCATTCGAATAGTTCCTAGGGCGCGACAGCGCCCTAGTTATGAATGGGTGATCGAGTTTTTGGGTGGTTGTGTGTGACGGGGTTCAGCACCTTGGATATTGGATAAAACCATGGACATATATATACCAATCGAAAGCTTGAAACAAGATCTCGAGGGCGAAAATCGTGAAATTTTAATTTAGGCTTTTGAATTTTAGAAATCTTTCAAAAACCTACAAAAAATGGGTAAAAACATGACATGTCCATATTTGAAGTATTCTCATTTTTGAACAAAACTGAAATTCAAAAATCGAAGAATTACGTGTTTTAGCAAATTGTTTCAGCTTTCCAACGGTGCTATTTGTGTTATAGGTTACCTGGAGAAATTTCCCAATCAATTCACGTTTTTGAGTGCGATTTTGTTCAATTTTGTGCTCTACCCATTTTATAATGTTTCATTATAGTCAAACTGCGCAGTTTTACATCTTTCGTTTGTTGAATGCTCCTCATCAAAGTTTAAATTGATGCTCAGGTAGTAGTTGGTACGGTAATGTTGGCCAGCTAAATCGTAAGGTGCCTCAATGTAAATCATCATTTACTTAAAGCCTTGTTCATGTGGCAAACTCGTAGCCTTTTCAATGTGGGAAAATTAAACAAGGTGTTCTCGGCTGTTGCCAAGATGCGCGGCCTCACCTCAAGACACCCCCTAGATGAAAATTCATGGCAAAATTCAACCGATGTCAATGAAAAACCATGAATTATACATGTTCAAATTTTTGAAACATCAAGATTTTTGGTTTTTGACCATAAATCGAGTAATACTCAAAATTTCAAATATTTCTCTCACCAGCTTTAAGATATTACTATCCGGGACGTACATTCCACAAATCAGCTAATTTCATTGAAAAACCATAGACTTATGCATGTTCAAACTTTCGAAACATCAAGATTTTGGGTTTTTGACAATAAATCGATAAATAACAAATATTTCAAAAATTCCTTTTGCCAGCTACAAGACATTACTTTGCCGGACGTACCTGCAAAAATTCAGCCAATTTTATTGAAAAACGACTGATTTATGATTTTTTGACTTTTGAAACATCAAAATTTTGAGTTTTGGTCGATAAACTCAAAATTACGCCAAGCGCAAAAAATGGTCCCGAGGCACCGCCTAGGCGGACCTTCATGCAAAAAATCAGCCAATTTCGTTGAAAAACCGCGGAGTACGGGCCTGGGACACACATATATATATACTAGTAATATGGGTCAGTGGCAGTGTGGCCAAACGGGGTTCGAAACGTGCGAACCCGAACGGGGGGCTTGTTCGCAAAGCAGGTTCGCAAATCCGAACGCTAAAATCCTCAAACGGGGCATGTTCGAACCCAACATGGTCAAACATGGGTATTTTTCCGGACATGCCCTAATTATTCATATTTTTGCCTAAAAACGCCTGAAAGTGGTATATTTTGAACAGCCACGTTGAGGGGCATCTCCAGGGCATGCAGTACGGACTGTACGGTAGATGAGGCAATGTCCTGGGCCCTGGAATGGAGCTGAAACTAAAATCATTAATGCCCCAATTAGCCCAGAGAAATCCATATTATGGATTATTATTATCCACCTGGACAAGCCAAGGATTTCTCCACATGTCTCTTGCCATATAACTTAGAAATTGATACATAGGACTGCCTTGAATTCAAGCCCAAAATTAAAGCGATTTATTAGGGAAAATGTCAAAATATCAATTTTGATTTTTGAAATATCAGGCTACTGTATTTGCGTAACATTGGGAAAATGGCTCACGCCTGGTTCCCCCCCCCCCCCCATGGCCATTACCCCCCCCCCCCCCACCATGGAGGGTTACCGGCCTCCCAAGGGGAGGACCCCCCCCCCCCCCATGAAGGTTTCCCCCCAAGATTTTACCTATCCACACATACCCTGTGCTAATGCAGCCCATAGTTGATATGGCAGTCTAAACAGGGAAATTTGTGTCTTGGGGGGGGGGGAACTAGTCGTCAAATCTCTTGGGGGGGGTAACTAGTCCTCGATTTCGACGACTAGTTTCCCCCCAAGACACAATTTCCCCAACCCAAAGCCGTATCAACTATGGGCTGCATTAGCGCAGGGTGTGTGTATAGGTAAAATTCATGGGGGGGGGGAAACTTTCATGAGGGGGGTTATTGCTTGGGGGGGGGGAATCGCATGGGGCATGAACTGAGTTGTGACACGTTTTAATAAAATGATTTAAATGTAAAAATGTAATGTAAACTTCTAAATAATTAACACAATTGTATATATTCAACAAAGAAGATAATTCATGATACATCTATCGATTTACTTTATATAACAATGCATTTTGATAAAAAAATCATGTAATTCTGAGCAAAATAACCCTCCTCAATCATTTATTAATGATAATAATAGTAAAAAAATATTTTTCACACTAAAGTTTTGGGGCTGGGACATAATTTGCACCTTCAAAATGGGGAAATTACTGCTTGACCCCGTTTGCAAACATGTTTGCGAACAAGGCCCCGTTTCAACAGCGTTCGGACCCAGTTCGCAAAAAGCATGTTCGAACGCTAAAATCGGTGCGAACCCGAACCCGAACCCGAACGGGGGGGCCCCGTTCGCTAACTTGGACACACTGGTCAGTGGCCGCGCTTCGCGCGGCCACACTTTCATTTCCTTCACATTCTGAATCATTTCATATTTTTCCTATGTGAAATGTATTAAAATGTATATATGTCTTATATTAAAGGCACACTGCCAAAAAATGCACCTTCTCTGATCGAGCTAGTATTTTTTTTGTGGGTACAGGGCACAAAGTTAGTGGGGCAAGGATATTTAGTTTATGCAGGTTTGACCAAAATTTTTGAGAAAAAAAATCACTAAGATTACACGTTATAGCATAGGGATGGTGAATTTAAGTTGGAAAAAAAATCACCAAAAATCAATGACTGATGTGCCGCGGTGTGCCGCGCACAAGTAGTTGAGATGGATCAAAACCGTTATTTTGGCGTCCTAAAAGTTGGCAAAATTGCAGCGCGTAAAAGCGCGCAGCCTAAAAACTGATTGCTCCTACATTCTGACCTACTCAGAATCCTTATATTTCAATGCAAATATTTATAAAGCTCAATTTAACAGATCTGTTTAGTTTGTTCCAAAGCTAAAATTTAGTCAAAAGATTTGACTTCCGGGGGCAACAAAAATTGCTGCCCTGTAGAAAAAACATTTTTATTACATTTTTATGTTTAACAGATCTGTTCCTTCTCCCACTGGCCTCTACACCGGATTCCAGCCTCCTCTCGAATTGGACAATGAGCCTGACCCATTCTAATCGCTTACCTACTCGTACCCACTTTATCAATGTTTCAATGATCAAGTTTATGATTAATGAATAAAGCTAACGATTTGATTGATTGAATGCCTTTTTTCAATGATTAAAATTGAGAAATTCGAGACCTTATAACTATGTCTCAGAGAGGTATTGGTGGAAACGAATATGCCTTGCCCCTTAGTTAACCAATCATCTATCATACCAGCATTAGAAAATGGAGTTTGGAGACACTGCATTTTTTGGCAGTGTGCCTTTAAAAGCATCAATATGCATTGCTCAAGCATATGATACTCAAGTTCAGCAACCTTCCAAAGTTCTGAGAGCTTTGCTGATTAAAAGTCACAATTTAATTCAATTATGACTTGCACTCATAGTCAATGAGGCCTAACTGGTCACCCGCATATCCCTACTAATTAGTTCCTTGAAACATCAGCTTCCTGAGTAGGTCCTAAATCTCGAAAATTGACTTTACTCAATAACATTTTTAACACAAAAAATTAAATAAAAATGAAAAAGTAAAAACAGGATCCTATACAGAATTATTTAGGCTAAAATTTAAAAAAAAGTCCGCCAAGAAATATTGAAAATTGAAGGAGCTATGATTATGTAAAGTTGGAAAATGTTCAAAATGAGCACATTTTTGATGATTTCAATATTTTCTAGAATTCAGGGACATGAGCCCCATATTGCCAAATCCTGCCCTATCCGAGCTCTATCCAAAATTGGCCTGGCGCGAGGGAGCGTAGCGACCGTCAGCGCCCAGGCCCTCTTTTCGACCCAGGTGTCATAATCGAGGGTCAATGCTAGATCTTAAAACTGATAAGGCATTAGCTGCCGCTAGAAGCCACCGTTTGCTCCAATTCTTTTTGCATTGGAAAGAGCATCTACTAATTAGTCATGACTCGCGAGAAATGCGCGGAAATCGTTGAATTTCAAGGAGAAAATCAAGAAAGAAATTGCCGTCCGAACTCCTGCTGCCCTGCTGCTGCTGCTGCTGCTCCTTCTGCTTCGCATCTGCTAATGAACGGGAGTAGGTATTCATTTCATCCCCCACCCTTTCCCCTCGTCCTTTGGTCTCATGCATTTATTACTTATTTATAACCCTTCAGTTAACTTTTGTCTTATCTCCCAATGGTGTAGTGGTGCGAGTGCTTGGCTACTGGATGAAAATGGTGGGTTCGAAACCTTCTCCAGCATAAATTTTATTTTTCTAAAATTTAAAGTTTAGGAAATGACTGGCACCATCGGCAAGCCAAACGTAAAGCTCTTTTCTCCCAAAAATCGATTGCCCCTAGTGTAAAGCTCAAGAAATTTCCCAATAAATTTCGTTTGCCAAATATTTTTGCATGTATTTTATTTTCAAAACATATATTTTAATTTTTTTCACTTTTTTATTATTTAGTTTTATTTATTTATCTAATAAAATTTAACAACAATAACAACATCAACAACAACAATAAAAAAGGACATAAATCGGATAAAAGGACATAACATAATTTAATTTTTGCATATTCAAAGTTGAGGAAATATCTGGTACCATCGGGAAGACGAAAGTAAAGCTCTTTTCTCCCAAAAATTGACTGCCCGAGTATAAAGTCAAAGAAATGTTCCTACTGCTAATGGAATTTGCTCTGTCATCTGTATTTTGTTTGAGCGCGCATGAAAAAAGTCGTGGAACTGCGCGCGAAAACAAAATGCAAATGCTCCACAAGAAGATTCCATTAGTAGTAGGAAAATTTCTTTGACTTTATACTCGGGGCAGTCGATTTTCGGGAGAAAAGAGCTTTACTTTCGGCTTGCCGATGGTACCAGATATGGTATCATATGCTGGGATAAGTTGACCGAGGTACCCCCCAAAATGGGGTCACGCGTATTATATAAGATATATATATGGAAAGACGGACGCAAAAATGAGGTAACTGGTTAAGCTGGCCTCGGCCGCGCAAAAATGCCTTCCACATGAACAAGATATTGACAAGACTAAAATGCTACAGCATGAGAAGCTTATGAATTTGCGATCATCAAAAAGAAAAAGACAAGTTGTAACACAATTCTAATTTATTTTGAATTGAATTGTGATAAATTTTAACATGTCCATTTGATTGACTTCGTCCACTGTCTAAAAACTCTACTGCTCATTCATAAGCAGGCGGCAATTTTGGCACAAAGAACTCAAAAACTCGAAAAATTAATAAAAAAATAAATAATAAAAAACAGTAAATATACATCGAAAATTATTTGTTGAAATTTGTAGATATAATAAAACTAATATTTATCTTTTAGGGGTAGAAAATGAACAACAACGAAATCAAATGTAAACAAGCAAAGGTAAAATTCAAGTTTGCAAACAATCGAAATATGATCAATTTTTATTGTGCATTGGGGCATTTATTTCTTCGTTTTGAGACTTAAGGTTCGAAAATTAATCCAAAAATATTATTTAAAAATTAAACTTTGAAAATTATTCAAATGTTAAGCAAAAATTTAAGATAAACACGAATTAGATTGCTCTACTTAGGAAAGATTTCTGCCATAAATTGCCGCCTGCTTATGAATGAGCAGTGGAGTTTTTAGACAGTGGACGAAGTCAATCAAATGGACATGTTAAAATTTATCACAATTCAAATCAAAATAAATTAGAATTGTGTTACAACTTGTCTTTTTCTTTTTGATGATCGCAAATTCATAAGCTTCTCATGCTGTAGCATTTTAGTCTTTATTGAAAATAAATATTTGATCTTTTGGATGGTCAAATTATATTTTCAATGACAGTGTTGCCTTTCTTGACAGACTTTACTTGACAGACAGATTGTTTTTTTTTGGTTCTCTTCATTCTATTTGCTATATTCAGTTGCATTCTAATAGCTACTTTTGAGCCTGCTACTGGATTTAAGAAGCATGCCACAGCCTTCGCAATGACTAATATTGATAGGTAAACTGAAATATTTGTTGGTGGTTGAGTCCGGAGCAAAGACGAGGATCCTCAGCCGCCTGACGCTCCCCTTTATAATACAATCGGTTGCTGGACGCTCCAAACAAACCAGAACAGTTCGTGTCCTTCGTGCTGTCAATAAAAGTAAGTAAAAATTGGATGAAAAAGGGGACATTAAGGTAACGCGCGTTCGTCTTGATTATTACCTTCGCCACGGTTGAGTGTGGTATACAGTCGTCCATACCCCCATACATCATCGCCAATGCTGCAATCTGGCATGCTAAGAATGCTGCATTGTAAAACATTTTGCGGGGAACGACTCGAGTCGAGTCAATCGATTTGCTGTTTCAGCAAATATGTCAGAGGGGGTGAGAGGACGAAAGGGTCTACGGTTGGCCAAGTATACGAAACATTTTTGAGTTAGTTGGTAAGTATTTGCGTACTAGCAGAACTAATCCTTTGCGGATTACTAAGATCAGTTCAGTCATCGGCAACATGGTCCGGGATCCCGCGAACGCGAACACACGACGGTTCTCGGAGGCAGGTTCGCACAAAAAAGGCATGTTCATGTTAAATAACATGGGCATGTTAGGGCTTGTTAGCAATAGGTTCGCGGCCAAAATCGGCGAACCCGAACGCGAACACAGAAAGCATGTTCGCATGTTGAGGCATGTTGCCAATGACTGGATCAGTTCTGCAAAATGTCAAGAAAACGGAAAACTCAGTGTCCCATACTTTGCCGTGGCTTAAAAAAGAGGAAAAGAACACCCATCAAGGGCCATGTCCATGATGAGGTTACAGCCATGAACAGCGTCACGGTTGCAGAGGTCGTGCCTGGAGGCACCCAGGCGAACCTCCTCCACTACTATACGCAAACTACGCACACAATCCGTTTCGCAGTGGAACGTCGCCCAGCGATCCCATTCCTTCCAGTCAGCCCTCCATCATTCTATTTCCACCATTAGAAAGCTAATTACAATATATCCGGCGTAACATCTTTTAAGAACAAAACAACTTAATTTGTAACGTTTGAATGAATATTCAGGTTAATATTTTGTAAAATTTAAAAGTTATAACTTCCTTGTTATCAACACTTATGGCTGGCTGTGATAGGACAAAGCTCCAACTGCATGAGTAGTACAACAAATATTGCACGAATGTGCTCATTATACTCTGCTAAGTTAAGTTTTACAGTTTATGCAGTGAAGTGAGTTTTCATTCAAAATGAGCCACTTTTAAAATTGTGGGAAAGGGACTTTTTTGCTCAGATTTAAATATTTCAGAAATCAAGTTATTTTTTAAACAAGATAAACATAAAATTAGATTTAGTAGCACCAACCTTCTTTAAAAAGTTGAACAATAATAAAGTTCTTCTTATTGCAGGTTGGCCGATCTTTCCTACTTAGTGCTAATATCAAGACGGTTAGTTGCTGACGGACGTTTAAAATTATCAAAATTACAAATCAAAACTAAAACAACTGTAAGATTTATGCAAATTAAACTAAGGTGCCGAGCAAACCCTTTTAAGCTGTCCTTGTCCCAATTCGACAATGCTATTCGTAAATGAATGTAAATGTTAACCTCCCATCGATTTTCCAAAAACATCTGGGTGCATGGGCAAGTCAAAGTTAAAAATCCCATTATGGTAAAATTGCAAGACGTCATGTTACAGCTTCTTGTTTTGTTACAAAGGGCTCTTAAACTTTGTCGCCATAAATTAGACAAATATTAGTATTCGTCCTGAAATGGCGTAGGATAAAACTTCCTTTTAGACAAAA
>JASANA010011148.1:0-131470 GCA_030248095.1 Ptycholaimellus sp. GST1_10
CCACGGCGCCACATCCTCCTCGGCTCCTACGCTCCTACAGCCTGCAAAAAACCAGGCTAGATGCCACCATACTTGGCTAAGAGTCGGTGACAAGTCCGTCGAACCTCATCCAGCGCCTCTTCTCGGATTGCAAAGCAGCTTCTCCGCCCTCGCCCAGCTGCAGCTCCAAAAGCACCCAGCTTCCTCCCCCAGACGCTGTTTGCACAGACCACCGTCAAGACAGCCTCCGCCATCGACTTCCACGGCGCCACATCCTCCTCGGCTCCTACGCTCCTACAGCCTGCAAAAACCAGGCTAGATGCCGCCATACTTGGCTAAGAGTCGGTGACAAGTCCGTCGAACCTCATCCAGCGCCTCTTCTCGGATTGCAAAGCAGCTTCTCCGCCCTCGCCCAGCTGCAGCTCCAAAAGCGCCCAGCTTCCTCCCCCAGACGCTGTTTGCACAGACCACCGTCAAGACAGCCTCCGCCATCGACTTCCACGGCGCCACATCCTCCTCGGCTCCTACGCTCCTACAGCCTGCAAAAAGCCAGGCTAGATGCCACCATACTTGGCTAAGAGTCGGTGACAAGTCCGTCGAACCTCATCCAGCGCCTCTTCTCGGATTGCAAAGCAGCTTCTCCGCCCTCGCCCAGCTGCAGCTCCAAAAGCACCCAGCTTCCTCCCCCAGACGCTGTTTGCACAGACCACCGTCAAGACAGCCTCCGCCATCGACTTCCACGGCGCCACATCCTCCTCGGCTCCTACGCTCCTACAGCCTGCAAAAAACCAGGCTAGATGCCACCATACTTGGCTAAGAGTCGGTGACAAGTCCGTCGAACCTCATCCAGCGCCTCTTCTCGGATTGCAAAGCAGCTTCTCCGCCCTCGCCCAGCTGCAGCTCCAAAAGCACCCAGCTTCTTCCCCCAGACGCTGTTTGCACAGACCACCGTCAAGACAGCCTCCGCCATCGACTTCCACCGGCGCCACATCCTCCTCGGCTCCTACGCTCCTACAGCCTGCAAAAAACCAGGCTAGATGCCACCATACTTGGCTAAGAGTCGGTGACAAGTCCGTCGAACCTCATCCAGCGCCTCTTCTCGGATTGCAAAGCAGCTTCTCCGCCCTCGCCCAGCTGCAGCTCCAGAAGCACCCAGCTTCCTCCCCCAGACGCTGTTTGCACAGACCACCGTCAAGACAGCCTCCGCCATCGACTTCCACGGCGCCACATCCTCCTCGGCTCCTACGCTCCTACAGCCTGCAAAAAACCAGGCTAGATGCCACCATACTTGGCTAAGAGTCGGTGACAAGTCCGTCGAACCTCATCCAGCGCCTCTTCTCGGATTGCAAAGCAGCTTCTCCGCCCTCGCCCAGCTGCAGCTCCAAAAGCACCCAGGGTCCTCCCCAAGACTCTGTTGTCACGTACCACAGTCATGACAGCCTCCGCCATCGACTTCCACGGCGCCACATCCTCCTCGGCTCCTACGCTCCTACAGCCTGCAAAAAACCAGGCTAGATGCCACCATACTTGGCTAAGAGTCGGTGACAAGTCCGTCGAACCTCATCCAGCGCCTCTTCTCGGATTGCAAAGCAGCTTCTCCGCCCTCGCCCAGCTGCAGCTCCAAAAGCACCCAGCTTCCTCCCCCAGACGCTGTTTGCACAGACCACCGTCAAGACAGCCTCCGCCATCGACTTCCACGGCGCCACATCCTCCTCGGCTCCTACGCTCCTACAGCCTGCAAAAAACCAGGCTAGATGCCACCATACTTGGCTAAGAGTCGGTGACAAGTCCGTCGAACCTCATCCAGCGCCTCTTCTCGGATTGCAAAGCAGCTTCTCCGCCCTCGCCCAGCTGCAGCTCCAAAAGCACCCAGCTTCCTCCCCCAGACGCTGTTTGCACAGACCACCGTCAAGACAGCCTCCGCCATCGACTTCCACGGCGCCACATCCTCCTCGGCTCCTACGCTCCTACAGCCTGCAAAAAACCAGGCTAGATGCCACCATACTTGGCTAAGAGTCGGTGACAAGTGCGTTAAACAAACTCATTACAGGCGCTCTAGGGGCTCATGATTGCAAAAGCTTCTCCGCTCGCCAGCTCAGCTCCAGAAAGGCAGACTTTAGCTCTTAAGATGCTAGTTTGAAGACCAGGAAGCAGCTCAATCGCCTCTCCAACAACGCTCCCCCGGCTTCCACCTCCTTCAAGCCTGCAAACCAGGCTAGATGCCACCATACCCTTGGCCTCTCTAAGGTCGGTGCAGGATGTCCGTCGAACCTCATCCAGCGCCTCTTCTCGGGATTGCCAACGCAGCTTCTCCGCCCTCGCCCCCCCCCCATTCTCTCCCTCTTTCTTTCCTTTTTCTTATGCAGAGCGGTGTATTTTGTCTGCTTGAAATGTTGGCAAGGCGATCAATTTCGGACCACACTGAGACTGGGAAGGATTCAAAGCTAGAATAATGAGCAACAAAAGGCTGCCAGAAGACGGACGATGAAAAAATGAACGATCGGAACCGCCAAACGCAGGCTACATCTGTAGGCAAATGGTAATAAAACAAATATAATTCAAGCGCCTAAGGCATCAATCATTTTTGGCAGTCTTCATGGACTCCGTAACAGACTGCAATAGGAAAAAATACAGACTTTCCCGCTAGTTTTGAAGTCAAGCGCTTACAAAGAGATGCTGCGATGCCTAGAATTTGGACTTTTTGTTGTCCAGGCGAGTCTTTTTGGACGCCTTTTTTGGCGCCGCTTCTGCAGAAGAAAAGTGGAGAAGAGTGGAAAGAAAGAGGAGTAGGAACCTGATGCCGGGGACGGAGGAAGTGGCTGGGGCTGAATGGAGGGCGGTGGAAGGTCGTTGGGTACATAGGAGTCCAGGCTCAGGGTGGACACCGATTCCACCAGCGACGCCTCGCCACCCACCCCATCCTGCACCAGACCTTCCCCCTCAAGGAAGGAGGCCAAGGGAGAGAAGTGAGAGTAGAAGCCTGGACTGGGCGACTGGACTTGCTCTGAAGGCGAGTTTGGAAAGAATCCTTGCGTTTGGCGGAGCGTTTATTGGAGGAGGCGCCCTCCCATTCCTCCGATGCCTTCGCCTTCTCTCCTTGCGTCACCTGTTTCAAATGGGGCTGAAATTGAGCATCATTTAAAAGCAGCTATAAGTCTGCCTTACCTCTGGCGCTTGAAGGTTGCCGAAATGACGTAGAAGACCGTTCATCGGCTGCGTCATCGTCTTCGTCGTCCCCGATGATTCATCTGATGCCTCCTGCAAACGATTCCGTTGCGGCTCTGGTGTAAGGAGTTTGGTTTAACGGACTTGTCACCGACTTTTAGCCAAGTAGGGGGGCATCTAGCCTGGTCTTTTGCAGGCTGTAGGAGCGTAGGAGCCGAGGAGGATGTGGCGCCGTGGAAGTCGATGGCGGAGGCTGTCTTGACGGTGGTCTGTGCAAACAGCGTCTGGGGGAGGAAGCTGGGTGCTTTTGGAGCTGCAGCTGGGCGAGGGCGGAGAAGCTGCTTTGCAATCCGAGAAGAGGCGCTGGATGAGGTTCGACGGACTTGTCACCGACTCTTAGCCAAGTATGGTGGCATCTAGCCTGGTTTTTTGCAGGCTGTAGGAGCGTAGGAGCCGAGGAGGATGTGGCGCCGTGGAAGTCGATGGCGGAGGCTGTCTTGACGGTGGTCTGTGCAAACAGCGTCTGGGGGAGGAAGCTGGGTGCTTTTGGAGCTGCAGCTGGGCGAGGGCGGAGAAGCTGCTTTGCAATCCGAGAAGAGGCGCTGGATGAGGTTCGACGGACTTGTCACCGACTCTTAGCCAAGTATGGTGGCATCTAGCCTGGTTTTTTGCAGGCTGTAGGAGCGTAGGAGCCGAGGAGGATGTGGCGCCGTGGAAGTCGATGGCGGAGGCTGTCTTGACGGTGGTCTGTGCAAACAGCGTCTGGGGGAGGAAGCTGGGTGCTTTTGGAGCTGCAGCTGGGCGAGGGCGGAGAAGCTGCTTTGCAATCCGAGAAGAGGCGCTGGATGAGGTTCGACGGACTTGTCACCGACTCTTAGCCAAGTATGGTGGCATCTAGCCTGGTTTTTTGCAGGCTGTAGGAGCGTAGGAGCCGAGGAGGATGTGGCGCCGTGGAAGTCGATGGCGGAGGCTGTCTTGACGGTGGTCTGTGCAAACAGCGTCTGGGGGAGGAAGCTGGGTGCTTTTGGAGCTGCAGCTGGGCGAGGGCGGAGAAGCTGCTTTGCAATCCGAGAAGAGGCGCTGGATGAGGTTCGACGGACTTGTCACCGACTCTTAGCCAAGTATGGTGGCATCTAGCCTTGTTTTTTGCAGGCTGTAGGAGCGTAGGAGCCGAGGAGGATGTGGCGCCGTGGAAGTCGATGGCGGAGGCTGTCTTGACGGTGGTCTGTGCAAACAGCGTCTGGGGGAGGAAGCTGGGTGCTTTTGGAGCTGCAGCTGGGCGAGGGCGGAGAAGCTGCTTTGCAATCCGAGAAGAGGCGCTGGATGAGGTTCGACGGACTTGTCACCGACTCTTAGCCAAGTATGGTGGCATCTAGCCTGGTTTTTTGCAGGCTGTAGGAGCGTAGGAGCCGAGGAGGATGTGGCGCCGTGGAAGTCGATGGCGGAGGCTGTCTTGACGGTGGTCTGTGCAAACAGCGTCTGGGGGAGGAAGCTGGGTGCTTTTGGAGCTGCAGCTGGGCGAGGGCGGAGAAGCTGCTTTGCAATCCGAGAAGAGGCGCTGGATGAGGTTCGACGGACTTGTCACCGACTCTTAGCCAAGTATGGTGGCATCTAGCCTGGTTTTTTGCAGGCTGTAGGAGCGTAGGAGCCGAGGAGGATGTGGCGCCGTGGAAGTCGATGGCGGAGGCTGTCTTGACGGTGGTCTGTGCAAACAGCGTCTGGGGGAGGAAGCTGGGTGCTTTTGGAGCTGCAGCTGGGCGAGGGCGGAGAAGCTGCTTTGCAATCCGAGAAGAGGCGCTGGATGAGGTTCGACGGACTTGTCACTGACTCTTAGCCAAGTATGGTGGCATCTAGCCTGGGTTTTTGCAGGCTGTAGGAGCGTAGGAGCCGAGGAGGATGTGGCGCCGTGGAAGTCGATGGCGGAGGCTGTCTTGACGGTGGTCTGTGCAAACAGCGTCTGGGGGAGGAAGCTGGGTGCTTTTGGAGCTGCAGCTGGGCGAGGGCGGAGAAGCTGCTTTGCAATCCGAGAAGAGGCGCTGGATGAGGTTCGACGGACTTGTCACCGACTCTTAGCCAAGTATGGTGGCATCTAGCCTGGTTTTTTGCAGGCTGTAGGAGCGTAGGAGCCGAGGAGGATGTGGCGCCGTGGAAGTCGATGGCGGAGGCTGTCTTGACGGTGGTCTGTGCAAACAGCGTCTGGGGGAGGAAGCTGGGTGCTTTTGGAGCTGCAGCTGGGCGAGGGCGGAGAAGCTGCTTTGCAATCCGAGAAGAGGCGCTGGATGAGGTTCGACGGACTTGTCACCGACTCTTAGCCAAGTATGGTGGCATCTAGCCTGGTTTTTTGCAGGCTGTAGGAGCGTAGGAGCCGAGGAGGATGTGGCGCCGTGGAAGTCGATGGCGGAGGCTGTCTTGACGGTGGTCTGTGCAAACAGCGTCTGGGGGAGGAAGCTGGGTGCTTTTGGAGCTGCAGCTGGGCGAGGGCGGAGAAGCTGCTTTGCAATCCGAGAAGAGGCGCTGGATGAGGTTCGACGGACTTGTCACCGACTCTTAGCCAAGTATGGTGGCATCTAGCCTGGTTTTTTGCAGGCTGTAGGAGCGTAGGAGCCGAGGAGGATGTGGCGCCGTGGAAGTCGATGGCGGAGGCTGTCTTGACGGTGGTCTGTGCAAACAGCGTCTGGGGGAGGAAGCTGGGTGCTTTTGGAGCTGCAGCTGGGCGAGGGCGGAGAAGCTGCTTTGCAATCCGAGAAGAGGCGCTGGATGAGGTTCGACGGACTTGTCACCGACTCTTAGCCAAGTATGGTGGCATCTAGCCTGGTTTTTTGCAGGCTGTAGGAGCGTAGGAGCCGAGGAGGATGTGGCGCCGTGGAAGTCGATGGCGGAGGCTGTCTTGACGGTGGTCTGTGCAAACAGCGTCTGGGGGAGGAAGCTGGGTGCTTTTGGAGCTGCAGCTGGGCGAGGGCGGAGAAGCTGCTTTGCAATCCGAGAAGAGGCGCTGGATGAGGTTCGACGGACTTGTCACCGACTCTTAGCCAAGTATGGTGGCATCTAGCCTGGTTTTTTGCAGGCTGTAGGAGCGTAGGAGCCGAGGAGGATGTGGCGCCGTGGAAGTCGATGGCGGAGGCTGTCTTGACGGTGGTCTGTGCAAACAGCGTCTGGGGGAGGAAGCTGGGTGCTTTTGGAGCTGCAGCTGGGCGAGGGCGGAGAAGCTGCTTTGCAATCCGAGAAGAGGCGCTGGATGAGGTTCGACGGACTTGTCACCGACTCTTAGCCAAGTATGGTGGCATCTAGCCTGGTTTTTTGCAGGCTGTAGGAGCGTAGGAGCCGAGGAGGATGTGGCGCCGTGGAAGTCGATGGCGGAGGCTGTCTTGACGGTGGTCTGTGCAAACAGCGTCTGGGGGAGGAAGCTGGGTGCTTTTGGAGCTGCAGCTGGGCGAGGGCGGAGAAGCTGCTTTGCAATCCGAGAAGAGGCGCTGGATGAGGTTCGACGGACTTGTCACCGACTCTTAGCCAAGTATGGTGGCATCTAGCCTGGTTTTTTGCAGGCTGTAGGAGCGTAGGAGCCGAGGAGGATGTGGCGCCGTGGAAGTCGATGGCGGAGGCTGTCTTGACGGTGGTCTGTGCAAACAGCGTCTGGGGGAGGAAGCTGGGTGCTTTTGGAGCTGCAGCTGGGCGAGGGCGGAGAAGCTGCTTTGCAATCCGAGAAGAGGCGCTGGATGAGGTTCGACGGACTTGTCACCGACTCTTAGCCAAGTATGGTGGCATCTAGCCTGGTTTTTTGCAGGCTGTAGGAGCGTAGGAGCCGAGGAGGATGTGGCGCCGTGGAAGTCGATGGCGGAGGCTGTCTTGACGGTGGTCTGTGCAAACAGCGTCTGGGGGAGGAAGCTGGGTGTTTTTGGAGCTGCAGCTGGGCGAGGGCGGAGGAGCTGCTTTGCAATCCGAGAAGAGGCGCTGGATGAGGACTGCCCAGGAGCCTGAAAGACACACAAATTTTCGCCATATCATAAACTGAAGCTGTGCCCTGAAACTTCAAGCAAAGGTTGATGGTCAATAATGGGAGTGAACCGGAAGAGGTTTTGGCTTTGAAGGCTTTGGCCCCGTTTGGACGGTGAGGGCGGCCTTTGGCTGAGCGCTGGCCTGCTGAGGCTTCGGCGACGCCTGCTCGCAGCTTTCCAGTCTGCCTGCTTTTGCTCGCAAGCCCACCAGCGGTGCAGCAGTTGGAGCTCTAAAAATCATTAAGTCACCATTTTCCAAATAAGGCTTTACCGACTTTGTGGGTAAAAGTGTGGAAACCTGTATGGCTGGAACTGGAGAGGCGGCCCCCAGTAGTCGGCGTCGTCAGTTGGTTGGAGGGGTGGAGGGTCCTCTGGAGCCTCTTCCGCTGGCTCCCCAACCGACTCACCCGTTTCCGCAGTCGCCTCAGCCTCCTCCTGTCCTTCCACTGACTCCGAGTCCGGCATCGTCTTGGCAAATCATTTCTTATGAGGATGAGGCAGTGCGAAAATGGGCGGGTACTATGGGGAGGTAGTGAAGGAAAGCGGATTTGAGACTGTCGGAAGCGGAGGTGCTGGAGCCCAGCTGACTGGCACAGCTCCCTGCTCCATTCGACGGAGCCTAGCATATGCTTCCTATCCACTCGAGGACATGAAAGAGAAGAAGAGCACCTGCTTCTTACGCCACATCGTCCCTTGCCTTAAATCTACTCTGCTTCTCCGCACTAATCCACTTGCACACCAACTCTGCGCATAGAACATTCTGGAACGAAGGCCATGAGAATGGAATGAAAACAAAAAGCGTGCATCTGACGTAGTGCAACGTCAGCCTTGTAGTCTTTTAAATGCTTTTGAATAATTCTTTGTTATACTTCAAACAAATATCAAGAACGAAGTAATTGAGAATCACTGACTTGTAAAGCAGCACGAAAACTTTAGGAGAAATCGCTCGTGGCTTTTAAAACTTTCCTCTATTTATAAAAATGAAGTATTGTTAAAAATAATTCGTAATTTGTGAGAAAATGTCGCATTAACATTCAGGGCCGATGTCCACATGAATCACTGGAATATCATAGGGAACGGAGAGGTACAGCTCTAGAAGTGATAGAAGTTGAGACAAGTACTGGTGCGAGGCAAAAAATGTACAAACCTGGGCGATCATTGGGTCGATGCTGATGTAGGATGCAGTCGAAATTGCTCGCAATTCTCTTAGGATAGAAGGCAACCGATTTGCACTTGAAGTTGTAGTACTGCAGAGAGTTGATGCACTCTGCTGTGCACTTTTCCAGGGATCTGAAGGACTTAGGTCAAGCGCAGCAGTCATAGAGCTTGAAACCACCCCGTGTTGGCCAATGCAGAGGCGAGTGCCAGAAAAGTCTTCTGAATATCTGCTTTTAGCAAAGACGAATTGACATCGCAGGTTCGTCCCGTTCTGGCTAATGATTCGCGATCAAGGCACACCTGCTGTTTCCTTCCTTCGTTTTGTGTTAAGGAAGTGGTTCAATTGTTAACTTTTAGGAAAAGAAGCGAGCCAACGGAAGGTATGGGACTAGCCATATCCCGGCCAACAGCACAATTATTCTCCTTCAAGCTCAGCCAATCCCCGCATTCTCCTCAAATATATTCTTATATTCTTAAAAAGATTAAAGAGGAAATACCTTGCCATCACCGATTCCGCTCAATTTTTTAAATGGATAGATGTTACCATTGTTAGCTTGCAAGGGTATAACGGTTTGGCTGAATGCTTTCATTCTCAAATTAAAAATTCCAAAAGTTTCCTATGCTACGACATGTATAAAAGCTCTAGAAGGCACAACAAAACTTATAATTCAAATTGGGGCTGTGCGAGCGGAGCGTAAGCACAGTCCCCTCTTAGCCAAGGACCAACCCTATTACGGCTTTTGAAAATATGAATCAATGCCATTAATTCCTTGGGCATGTTAAAGAGCTGTGAGTAGGCTCAATGGACGCAGCAGACACAGAGCTTTAATTTAAAAAAAAATTTGCCAAATTTGGTTGAGAATTGGGCAAGTTATGGCCAAAAAACTTTTTAAAAAGTGTCCGTCCGTTATCCGTCCGCCGTCCGCCGTGCGCCGTGCGCCGTGCGCCGTACGTTCTGCTCGGCATGGGGATTGGCAATATCTGGGGCTCCAGTCTCAACGTCACTATAGTATATCGACCCTGGAGGGTGGCATGGTGCCTCCAGAATTTTGATTTTCGGCCTCCTTTATGCTGAAATTGAGGTTGGAAAATCGATTGAACGTAAGGGGGGACCCTTACAAAAAAAATCGAAAATCTTGAATAATTTTTTTTAGGATGCTCGGAGGGAAAAAACAAGGATAGATTCGGTATTCTGGCAAAAAACTACACAAAACCTGTATATAAAACATTGAATTTTTGAAAAAAAAATTTTGACCATTTTTGACTTATAGGGTGCACTGTAATGATCCTAAAAATGATATGCTGCCCAGTGGCGATGGTTTAAGTTAATTTTGAGTCTAGATATGAAACCGGCTCGAAAAATAGATACGATTTGATAGTAAACAACCATAGGTGCAAATCTGGTCTTCATGGGCTTCTACCAGGCCATGGTGTACAAGCAGCTCATCATCAACTTCGTCTTGGGGCATTTTAAAGGGTTTTTGGCCTCAATAACAGCACCATATAGGTAAATTGGGGCGTAGATTACGAATCTTTTGTCCATTTGCTTACACATTGTCTTCATGGGCTTCTACCAGGCCGTGGTGTACAAGCAGCTCATCATCAACTTCGTCTTGGGGCATTTTAAGGGGGTTTTTGGCCTCAATAACCACACCATATAGGTAAATTGGGGCATAGATTACGAATCTTTTGTCCATTTGCTTACACATTGTCTTCATAGGCTTCTACCAGGCCATGGTGTACAAGCAGCTCATCATCAACTTCGTCTTGGGGCATTTTAAGGGGTTTTTGGCCTGAATAACATCACCATATAGGTAAATTGGGGCATAAATTACGAATCTTTTGTCCATTTGCTTACACATTGTCTTCATGGGCTTCTGCCAGGCTGTGGTGTACAAGCAGCTCATCATCAACTTCGTCTTGGGACATTTTAAATGGTTTTTGGCCTCAATAACAGCACCATATAGGTAAATTGGGGGCGTAGATTACGAATCTGTTGTCCATTTGCTTACACATTGTCTTCATGGGCTTCTGCCAGGCTGTGGTGTACAAGCCGCTCATCATCAATGCATGGTATTGGGCATTAGGCTCTTTATTGGCCTTTGGCTGTTCAAATTGGATGAAATTACTGAAATTGTGAATCTCCGCTTCAGTGTTTTTTCTCTCTTAGCTGGTTTCTTTATAATGCTTGTAATAAAGTTAGCTTGGGCATCAAGGTAATGAAATTTATTTTATTCATCTTATCATGAAACTAGCTTGGGCTCTAAGGCGATGAAATTAATTTTTAGACTCTTATCATGAAATTATACTTACAAAATTGTGAATGTCTAAAGAGCTAAGAGAGCCCAGAAAATTTAACCTACATTGGAACGATTGTTCAGATAGAGCTAAAAAACTAAACATTTATTAATATTGATAAGAAATATGCATTATAGCGAAAAATATTATTTAAAATATTATTTTTTTATATTTTGCTAGTTTTTTTGTTTTTGCTACCAACATTACTTTTGCATGATGGAAATTTTGACTCAGAATATTTCTGCTAATCAATTAAACTTTTTCATGCTTTATTCTAACCTGCCATAAAACTGCAACATAACAATGGTGAACATTTTCTGGGCTCTCTTAGCTCTTTAGACATTCACAATTTTGTAAGTATAATTTCATGATAAGAGTCTAAAAATTAATTTCATCGCCTTAGAGCCCAAGCTAGTTTCATGATAAGATGAATAAAATAAATTTCATTACCTTGATGCCCAAGCTAACTTTATTACAAGCATTATAAAGAAACCAGCTAAGAGAGAAAAAACACTGAAGCGGAGATTCACAATTTCAGTAATATGCTGATGCCGCCGCATTAGGCCGCTTAACACAACTTGTATCTATTGATAAGCCGCCAGAAAACATATATTGTGTCCTCAAAACGGTGCGCATAGAGGCGCGTGGCCCAAAATATTTTGCAAAACTTACTATTTTTGAATTTTTTTTAGGTTTGTGCCACATTTCCATATTTATAAATTTTTTACACAATAGTGATTCCAACTGTTGTAATCTACAACCCCAAATTGACACAAAATCAAAAAATTAGTTCAAATTATTTAAAAAAATTCAAGCAATTTTTTTTGGGTAAAAATTATGATTTTTTTTACTAATTTGAACTAATTTTTATGACTATGGGTTAATACTATGGACTATGGCTATAATTCAAAAATCGGAATCGTGATTGCGCATAAAAATTTATAATTATGAAAGTGTAGAATAAAAACCTAAAAACCCCCAAAAAAAATCAGTTTACGAGTTTACCAAAACGGACGCCATAGCTTATCAACTTTTGGCTTAAAACATCGATTTTGGTATTTTCAGCCATATTTGAGCGGCTGAAAGAAGAGTATGAAATTTGGACTTTTTCCTCTTTTTTTCAATCTCTCTCCATGCTACAACACACGAATGTTTATTATTTTTTCTTAAAAAATTTCTTCCAAATAGAAAAATTATGTTTGCAAGCTTTCTTTGATGTCCCCTAGCCAGGAAAAATTTATTATTGAAATCCGAGGGAGGCATTTTTGGTGACTATCCCTATAAACCAGTTCCGAACTGTTCGAATCGAGCATTCCCTTTTTAAGATAAAAAAGAGGAAAAATGGTGTAATTTGTAATTTTGAAAATTTCTAATTTTCTAATTTTGAAAATTTCTAAAATATCAAAGCAGTTCGATTAGGTCAACAGACAAAACATGGGCATTTTGGCAAATTTGTTGGGGCGGAAATACCTTTTCTGACTCTAATATAAAAATTGCTAATATAGCTATGAATTTTAAAGATCACTAATTTACTAATTGGGAATGACAATAAAATTGACAGACATGCGCAGGCAATTAAAAAATAGAAGATGAGCAAAAATTAAATTTTTGGAACTGTTGGCTTTCGATGGGAAGGGTTTAACCGTTTGAGCATGGTTGAAGACAGAGAGTGGAATTGGAAGCTGAATATTGCTTTTCAATTGAGGAAGGATGAATTCCCCAGTTTTTTACTTGAATCCATCGGATGTTTTCACTTCCACATTTATCCTTTTCTGAAAGAAAAATAAACAAGGTGTTCTCGGCTGTTGCCAAGATGCGCGGCCTCACCTCAAGACAACAACTAGATGAAAATTCATGGCAAAATTCAACCGATCTCAATGAAAAACCATGAATTATACATGTTCAAATTTTTGAAACATCAAGATTTTCTGTTTTTGACTATTAATCGAGTAATACTAAAAATTTCAAATATTTCTCTCGCCAGCTTCAAGATATTACTATCCCGGACGTACATACCAAAAATCAGCTAATTTCATTGAAAAACCAAAGACTTATGCATGTTCAAATTTTCGAAACATCAAGATTTTGGGTTTTTGACAATAAATCGATAAATAACAAATATTCCGAAAATTCCTTTGGCCAGCTTCAAGATATTACTTTGCCGGACGTACCTGCAAAAATTCAGCAAATTTCATTGAAAAACCAGTGATTTATGATTTTTCGTATTTTGAAACATCAAAAAATTGAGTTTTGGGCGAAATTCAAAAAATTACGCCAAGCGCCAAAAATGGTCCCGAGGCACCGCCTAGGCGGACCTTCATGCAAAAAATCAGCCAATTTCGTTGAAAAACCGCGGAGTACGGGCATGGCACACACACATATATATATATACTAGTAATATGGGTCAGTGGCCGCGCTTCGCGCGGCCACACTTTTCATTCCATCACAACATAAGAAAGATTTTATTTATTTACTTTTTTGTAACATAACACATCACCAACCCTTATCTAATTGATATAACATAAAAGAGCAGAAAGAGAGAGTACAACTCTACAGTTTAACAGAGAGCACTCTTCAAAATTTAACCAGCTTCTTGAAGATTAACATCAGCAAAGCGAATCTAGGTTCAGCGACTGTAAGAAAAATATACAAACACTGAGACCTCTGGCATTGACTGCTCGCATATTCCTACTAATGAATGCCTTGAAACATCAGCCCACCAAGTAGGGGCAAAATTGCAAAAATAGGCTTCACTCAAAGCAATTTTTTACTAATATTATTTCAAAAAACTGGAAAATTAAAAATACTATTTTAAAAAGAACTGTTTTGCCTTGAATTGAAAAAAAGTCCGACAAGAAAAGTCAAAAATTGAATGAGCTAGAGCAAATTAAAATTAAAAATGACCTAAAAATGCCAAAATTCGAAACGTTTTCACTCATAATTTATTATTGAGGAAAAACCGCGAGGACTTCCCTTCATATTTTGGAGAACTCACTGAGATCTATCCAAAATGCTACCATATGCCTCGCTACACTTTGAAACCATACGGCGCCAAGGCCATGCTGAAAATGGTATCACGCGTATATAATAAGATATATATGCTGACAGACGGACGCAAAAATGGGGTAACTGCTTAAGCTGGCCTTGGCCGCCCGCCGCTTCGGGCAGGGCGCCAGAGCTCCTCCGGCCTCCGGGCACGGGTGCTACGGCCCCTACGCTTCGCCTAGCATGCTTCGCATGCCAGGCTACGCTCCGGGGCCTCCGCACCCATGCCCTCCGGCCTACGGAGCTCTGACTGCCCTGCCCTCCGCGGCAGGCGGCCTGCGGCCGCGCAAAAATAATGGAACTAAATAAGTGACGGTAACCTGCTACAATAGCTCGAGGCGGTGAGCCTATGAAAAGAGGCTGCTGGCTCAGAACTGGTAGGGTAATTGTCGAAGCACCTGTAATAAAAACTAAGTAAGTTTAGTTAATCCAGAAAGAAAAAAGCATACCTTTGGGTAATTCAGGAGTCGGCGAAACAGAATGTGTCGGCTCATCATCTACGTATAACAGTGAAAGGCCAAAATATTCCCCAAAATCTGACTTACACATAGCATTACTAGCGCATTGAAAAATTGTAAACTTACCAAGCTCATTTGGTTTTTCTTCATAAACTAGAAATATGCCGAAATGTTCCTCGAATTTATTGCCTCAATAACTCACCATTTCTTTATACGTCAAAATACATTACATCATAAATAGCAAAAAATAAAACCAAGCTGATAAGGTGAAACTTGTAGATGCGTAAAGAGGACTAGGGCGAGGACTATTAGGTTCATTGAAATGCGTTATGACTAAGGCATTGAACTGCATGATGGGAGCAGAGTCGGGCGTTGAGAGGTGTGTGCCACTTCAATGGCGCCATGCTCTCCTTCTTTTTATGGCCTTTAATCACATTTCACGCGTGAAAAAGGCCTCCACTGCTGTATTCACACCATTCGACTGCCAAAATGGTGCTTTTTTACCATTTTTAAAAACTGATGTTTTACAGACGAATGGTAATGATAGGTGGTAATGTGGTGGTTGAAGTGCCAGATGGGGAAGGAAAATCGTTAGTTTGCTGGAGTTGAGGCTCCTTGGCTTCTTCCTTGACGGGTTTGAAGAGGTCGGGATTCCACTGCATGCCGAAAGATGAGACGACCTTCCCGACCCCGGCCAAGTTCTCCTCTTCACTGAATTTAAACTGGCCCTCTTCCAAGTCCGACTGCAAGCTCTGCCAGTTGAAGAGGGGGAAGAGGATGAATAAGGTGGTGACGGTGATTGAGCCTTGGTTGAGGCCGCTCAAAACGCCGCCGGCAAGGTTCCACCGATTGGACCAGCTCCCCTGTGGATTCCCGCGCCCATCCACCCCGCCGCCTCCCGCCCTGCCATCTTTCCTACCCCAACCACTCTCATCAAACCTACGCCAGAACTGCACCGGAAGGCGTTGATGGCACCCAGGGCATCCTGTTTCGTCCCAAATAGAGTGCCCTGCAGATCTTTGTAAGGCATTGGCCAGCGATGAAGGCTAGGAGCAAACATAGCCCTGGCCGGTCTTGTTGAAGTCCAGGTCGATTTTATTGATTTCTTCTAGTTGAGGTGGAGCGTTTCCGCCAAAAATGTCGTCCATTTGCACACCTCAATAGCTCATTTAGCTGAGGATAGACTAATCTTTTGGCAGAAAAACTACCAAAAGCATCCAAGATGTTCGCCACATCCGTACGGCCGCGAAAACTGAAGCTGAAGTCTGAGCGCTTTCTTCGGGAAACCAGCTTCTAAAGCACTTGTTCTCATGAATGATTAATAGCAAGAAGTTGGTTGAAGGAAAACTTTGGAAGGCAGGTGATATGCGAGCGTAATAGGGAGGCCGATGAGAAGGAGACGCATGTTGAACATCTTTTGCGAGGAGGAGCAATCAGGAAATATCATGTCAGACGTGCGTAATTATCAAGCTCCGTGTTGCCTATCTGTGTACATATCGTCAGCCGAATTTGGGCGAACACTGTAACCCTATCCCAGTTGATTCTTTCAACCCACTGTTCTTCGTTAGATTTATGTTATGTTTTCTGTGATTACGATTTTTGAGACACATTGAGCTTATGGAGCTGAAATATACCGGAAATTAATACACTACCTCAATACATGCAATAATGATCTTCCTTATTATTCTGAATCTGATTAAACCTTTTCAGCCTTTTAATTTCTGCTTTTTTCATATATAACCGTGTTTGATTGTTGTTGGTTCAAATTTGACTTATAGCAGTTTAAAACTAAGAGCTAGCACTAGTTTTCGATGAACTAAAAGTATTCACAAACCGAGGAATCCAGCGCTTATACTGCTGAGTACATGAGGATATCGATTGGCTTCTGTAAACAAGAGGCACAATGGGAGAAAAATAATTCATCCACCCCCAGCTCTCCATGCCTACAATGGTCATGTCGTACATTTATTTTCCCAGTCATTACATCCTGAGGTGCAGAGTTGTCTTTATTGTAAAAGGTGGTAGTTTCTTGGGCTAAGAGGGCGCATGACCTTTACCCGGCCTTGCATCTAGATGGGAGTGAAAAAAGGGGGCAAAGTTGGCCCCTTGGCGGGAGTAAATGAAGTAGGTGTTGGATGGAAGGCGTGTGCATTGAGTGGATGTAGGCTGGAGTAGGAGGAGGATTGGGGTGAAGGAAGGAAAGGCGGTCTGTGTTTAGACGCGCGCAATGGTGTAGATATACGAGGCAGTCGGCTGCCTGCCCTGCCCCCTGTGGCACTGCAGGCCCAGACGTCTCTCTTTCGCTACACTCCCTTGACTCACTCCCATGCATGACCAACTCATAACATCTCTCATTACCCTGCCCTCCCCCCAGTAGCGCGTGGACGGAAAGGAGGGGTTGAGAGAGGCAGAAGAGCAGGAGAGAAAGATGTCGGGGCGAGCGGTGAAATCGGGACTGGCGCTGGAGAGTCAGACGAAGGTTGCCTCATTTTCTTGCTCTGGGTGCCTAGAATTGTGATGATCGGCTTTAGGTGCATTCGAAGTATGACGAGGCTCTGGCGGGTCAGATCCTGCTGTGGATCAATCGCGTAAGCGGAGAGGACATGGACACCAGCGGAGCCATGGACAACTTCATCGCCGTCCTCAAGGACGGCAAGCTCCTCTGCAAGTCAGCCCTCCACCGCTTTCTTACCTGGAAAGAAAGAGAGTGGAAAGGGGCGCATAGGTTGGCGAACGCGCTGAAGCCGGAGTCGGTGAAGAAGATCAACTCGTCGGCGATGGCGTTCAAGCAGATGGAGAACATCGGGTTCTTCCTCAAGTTCGCGGAGGAGGTGGCCGGCGTTCCGAAGCCGGAGACCTTCATGACCGTCGACCTCTACGAGGGACAGGACCCCAACTCCGTCCTCGTCTGCCTCGCCGCTCTGGCCCGACGCGTGAGTCTTCTACTCTCCCTCCTCTGTTGTGAAGTAGACTGTGAGGAGGGTTGTAGAGTGAGAAGGTGTTCGGGGTGGAGGGTATGGGTCCGAAGGAGGCGGAGGGTCAGAAGCGCGAGTGGACGGAGGAGCAGCTGCGGGCGGGGGAGGGCGTCATCGGCCTCCAGGCCGGCTCCAACAAGGGCGCCACCCAGGCAGGCATGAATATCGGCAACACCCGACACCTATAACCTTTCTTTAGCTTCTATCCTCACTTACACATCCTTTCAACTCAATTGTTGTTATATCCGCTAACGTTCCGATTCGCCTAGCCGCATTCCAACTTTAGTGATCGCTTTTTCTTTGGCCTGAGATTTTTGCGAGCTTTTTGCATACTTTTTCCTGTCATACTACCGTATCAGCATTATCAAACGTATGGCTATGCTCTGAGCATTCCTGCACACAAATGGGGTCCTTCAATTAGCAAGAAAAGGAGAAGTAAGCGGAAACTCAAGCGCCAGATTGTCCTAGAAGTCTACGAAACGAGCATTGCACAACAGAAAGATGAAAAGTACGCTTACAGAGCGCGCATTTAAAAAATTACTTATCTCACGAGCACAAAAAGGTTATCAGGCTTCCTCGCCATTCTCTTTGAAAAGGTTCTTTGCAAATGGTTATCAAAAGTATGCGTAATGGCAACACAGTGAATGGGTGAGGGGAAGAGATGACCAGATAAAGCACAAGCCTCCTAATTTGCTATACCACAGATGCAAGCAGCTGAACTGGTGGACGAAAACGCGTGAACCAAGGCATGTTGCAGAGGGAGGGATGGAGGGAGACACGGAAGAGAAAATAGAAAATGGAATCCTAGAGTTCCAGCTTGAAGCAGAGGGATGCGGCAAAGACGAAAGGGGTTTTAGGTCTTCACCGCTCGTTGCCTCACATCCGCATCCTCCGAAGTCAAAGCTCGCTTCCTGCAACATGCTTCTTCTCTACACTCCCTTTCCCTTTCATCATTCAGACTGGCCAAAGGAAAGGACTCTTATCTTAGCCAAAGCGAGGTGTAAAGCGAAAGTAGGCTTTTTGCGGCTTTCACCTATAATCCTCTCCACTGCAAACAACCCTAAACCCTCTCTTTGCCTTCACACATTACCCTTTGCGTTTAGCATAAAAAATGATAGTTTAATAAATTCGCCCAGCTAAACATGGATATGTTTGAGGGAAATAGGATAGGGAAGGGCCCTAAATGTTTCAGTCAAGTTCCTGCCAGGCCTTGGAATTGGTGAGACACTAAACTAGCCTATGTGCATGCAATCCAACAATGCTGCCTAGGACATTGGCTAGTTATAGGCTGAAAGCTAGAAACTCAAATGTGCTCTCAATTTCACTTACTGGTCACAGTTTCACACGCCGTCTGCATGATGGGATTGGGAGTGAAGATGGGAGATGAGGAAGAGGCGTAGGCTGAGTAGGAGTAGAAGGAGAGGGTGACAAAGAAAAGAAGACAAACTGGTCATTGCCGTTGTTGTCCTCCTCGGCCTCCTCCTTGGCGGCGCGTCGCTTTTCGAAGAAGAAGATGATGCTGACCAGGATGATCACCTCGGCTACGATGCCCAGGAAAGGCCAGAGCGCCGCCAGCTTGTCTGCACATGGCTTCAGTCTGCCTGGAGGGATAAGGTGGGAGGGAGAAGAGAGAATGGGACCTTTGACGCGGACCATGATGTGCTCGCAGGAGGTCCCATTCTGGTGCTTGTTGGAAGCGCAGCAGAAGTACTTGGCCCGATCCTCGAACTGGAGGCGTTTGACCAGGAGCTCGGCCTTGGGGACGCCTCGGTAGGTGTTCAGGTAGAAGCGCCCCGGCTGCCCCGTCTGGTTCTTCGACTCCACTGTCTCACCCTCCTCTTCGCCCACAACAACCTACACTCTCTGCTTTCCCTGCCTGGATGCTTGGAGGGAGGGAAGGCGAAACCTTCCAGGTGACGGTAGGCATGGGGTATCCGTAGACTTCGCAGTGGAGCGGGACATCATCGTCCTCCATCATGTTCTTGCTCACTGGATGGCCCTGGTACACGTAGCCCGGCGCTTCAACCTGTCCAGCGAAACGTTGCTAGGATTGTGGAAGGATTGGAAGAAAGTGGGAAAGAACGATGATGAATCCGTAGAGATTCATTGAAGCCTGCTGAGGATTGGGCGGGGTGAAAACAGCGTGGTAAGGCCCCGACTGCATGCTGTTGACGTGGCGAATTTGAATCCCTCCGTATTCCATCTCTTGCACCTGCGCCAACCTTATCATCCAAATCGGCCTGGAGGGGAAGGAATGGAAGGAACCAATTTGTCTTCAGAAGGCTTTATTTCTTCCCCATTGTGGTACCAGGTGGGCTTAGCTTCCTTGAGAGCAGGATCTGAGCAGGTGGCGTTGAGGATGAGGTGTTGATGTTTGACGTTGGCGATGAGGGCTAAGCTGGAGCTCATCTTCACCTTCTTGGATGCCACCACCACTGTTAGCTGCAGTGACCCCAGATGAGCAAAAAGAGATGAGCGAAAAGAAACTAACATTGACGTTGTGCTCGATGTGCACATCCTCACTGCACATGTAGTGGTTGCTTGAGGCGATGTTGCCGTCTATTTGGAGCTCCGAGGATACCCTGTCGCCGACAAAGGAGTAATCATCGCCATTCCGCACCTTCCAGTGCACTTTCTCCTTCCCCACACACTTCACCGTCACTGGCCCGTCCCCCTCCAAACTACGCCTTAACTAAACCTCGGCTTTCATCCTCTTCTTTCAACCTCATTAAGGAAGAGCATATACGTGCCGCGGAAGTTTCCGAAGGTCTTCGCATCGCTTTCCAAGCGCATGAACTGTTCCTTCTCTGCTTCTGCTCTCGCAGATCCACCCCCGCCGCCTGCTCCTTCAATTCTCTCCACTTTGCAGGAAGCTAAGACAAATGGTGAGGATGGAGTACCGAAGGCCAAAGGCAGGGCTGCAGCGAGGAGGCCAGCCAGGAGCATCTCTGCACAGCCTGAAACAAGACCTGAGCTAGGCTTTCTTTGTGGAGGAGAGAGTGATTGAGCTGGGGAGAGAGTCCATTGGCCAAACAGGGAGGGAGGGTGGGAGGAAGGAACAGCTCAATACGCGCCTCCCCTTCGCCCCCGTCCCCCTCCGCCTCTCCTTCTACGCCCAGTCTTACGCACTGCGCGGCAGAGTGCGACGGAGGGACTGGACGCTGCCTGTCAATACAGCGCCCTCTCCACTCCCCTCCTCCTTAGTCCCCCCTCCCTCCTCCCACTTCTACTACCTACTCCACTTTCTCCCCTGCGCATATCTACGCCCCACCCACCTAACCGACCCCGTCAACCTTCCGAGCTCTCTCAACAGCCAGCCAAGCGCCTCCGAAGCCTTGCAGAAGCGCCAATTCAAAACATATCATTAATAATTTCTGGCACATGATTTTATTCGATTAATATTTTTACTTCTTGAGATAGAGTTGAATAGTTGATTGTTTCACTTCCCACAGCTGAGTTCTTGATGTCTCCAGTTTTTGGTTTTTCTACCTTTTTTCAATGTTACTTTCAATTAAAAGAATTTTTATTCTTTTATCGTTTCATGATTAATTTTTCTTGAATTATGAACAAACAAAATATCCAAAAATTGAATGTTTAAAAATTCAAACAAATTATCAGCTGTTTTTCAAAACTATCAGCTGAAAATTGTCGGTTTAAATACTGTTTATGCAGAAAAGAGAGACGAGAATACTTTGTTTAAGCTTTTCTGTGTAATAAAACACACAGCTCAAACCCAGGATTAGTCAAGAAATCTTTGCGTCCTAGCTGGCTAGAAAGGGGGAGAAAGGAAAAGCGGATAGGATGTTGGCCTGCCTGACGATGTTAAGACCTCCGTTTTCAAAGAAAGCAGACAAATATATGGAGGACATCACCTACGGCCAAGGCCAAATAAGTTTATTATCCCGCAAAATATTGCTGCAACTTTTTGTGCTTGAGAATATCGAGTAACATGTGCCAAAATGTTTCAAAAGGCCAATAATCTCATAACAAAGCAAAACAATAGAATCTTATAATTATAAAATAAAATCTTCTTATGTAAAACTCAGAAAACATAACAATTCAATAATAAACCGATTCTCCGATTAACTGAAATCAACGAATCAAATTGAATCAAACCAACAATGTCGTAAAGAAAAGAAAGTGGAAGCAGGTGAACGAAGAAAAGAATTCCAGCGTGGGTTTGGAGAAGAAAGCAGTATTTATGAGAACATAAAAAAACCTGACGAAGATTCAAGTGCAACCTGCTTCCAGGTAGTCGGTACCAGTTTATGCCGGTGAAACGAAGGACTGAAATGAAGCTGATGGAAAGAAAAGGGCTAAAAAATGAATAAAATGGAAATGAGGAAGGAACTAATGGAATCCAGATGGACAGTTTTTTTTTGATATAAAACAAACATAACGCCAGAGTTCTGGAGAATTTTTTTTTATTAAAACTGAAAAAACGAAGATATGGATAAGCTCAAAACTATGGACAGGACGGATAGAAACTGCAAAATGCTTTGGATGAGCTCGTTGGCCGTTATGGGAAGCCACGAACCCTAGCTTTGCTGGGAAAACGTGCCGGCCTGTAACCGCCTTCGTCTCCATGCTACGGACTGGACTTATGGGACTGAAAATATGGACAATGTTCTGGATGATTACTATGGACTGGAGCACTGCACTAATGGGAACAAGCTATGGAATATGGACAATGCTGGATTGGACACTGAAATTTAGCTGGAGCTCGTTGGCCGTTATGGGAAGCCACGAACCCTAGCTTTGCTGGGAGGACGTGCCGGCCTGTAACCGCCTTCGTCTCCATGCTATGGACTGGACTTATGGGACTGAAAATATGGACAATGTTCTGGATGATTACTATGGACTGGAGCACTGGACTAATGGGAACAAGCTATGGAATATGGACAATGCTGGATTGGACACTGAAATTTAGCTGGAGCTCGTTGGCCGTTATGGGAAGCCACGAACCCTAGCTTTGCTGGGAGGACGTGCCGGCCTGTAACCGCCTTCGTCTCCATGCTATGGACTGGACTTATGGGACTGAAAATATGGACAATGTTCTGGATGATTACTATGGACTGGAGCACTGGACTAATGGGAACAAGCTATGGAATATGGACAATGCTGGATTGGACACTGAAATTTAGCTGGAGCTCGTTGGCCGTTATGGGAAGCCACGAACCCTAGCTTTGCTGGGAGGACGTGCCGGCCTGTAACCGCCTTCGTCTCCATGCTATGGACTGGACTTATGGGACTGAAAATATGGACAATGTTCTGGATGATTACTATGGACTGGAGCACTGGACTAATGGGAACAAGCTATGGAATATGGACAATGCTGGATTGGACACTGAAATTTAGCTGGAGCTCGTTGGCCGTTATGGGAAGCCACGAACCCTAGCTTTGCTGGGAGGACGTGCCGGCCTGTAACCGCCTTCGTCTCCATGCTATGGACTGGACTTATGGGACTGAAAATATGGACAATGTTCTGGATGATTACTATGGACTGGAGCACTGGACTAATGGGAACAAGCTATGGAATATGGACAATGCTGGATTGGACACTGAAATTTAGCTGGAGCTCGTTGGCCGTTATGGGAAGCCACGAACCCTAGCTTTGCTGGGAGGACGTGCCGGCCTGTAACCGCCTTCGTCTCCATGCTATGGACTGGACTTATGGGACTGAAAATATGGACAATGTTCTGGATGATTACTATGGACTGGAGCACTGGACTAATGGGAACAAGCTATGGAATATGGACAATGCTGGATTGGACACTGAAATTTAGCTGGAGCTCGTTGGCCGTTATGGGAAGCCACGAACCCTAGCTTTGCTGGGAGGACGTGCCGGCCTGTAACCGCCTTCGTCTCCATGCTATGGACTGGACTTATGGGACTGAAAATATGGACAATGTTCTGGATGATTACTATGGACTGGAGCACTGGACTAATGGGAACAAGCTATGGAATATGGACAATGCTGGATTGGACACTGAAATTTAGCTGGAGCTCGTTGGCCGTTATGGGAAGCCACGAACCCTAGCTTAGCTGGGAGGACGTGCCGGCCTTTAACCGCCTTGGTCTCCATGCTAAGAATTTAGCTGGAGCTCGTTGGCCGTTATGGGAAGCCACGAACCCTAGCTTTGCTGGGTGGACGTGCCGGCCTGTAACCGCCTTCGTCTCCTTGCTATGGACTGGACTTATGGGACTGAAAATATGGACAATGTTCTGGATGATGACTATGGACTGGAGCACTGGACTAATGGGAACAAGCTATGGAATATGGACAATGCTGGATTGGACACTGAAATTTAGCTGGAGCTCGTTGGCCGTTATGGGAAGCCACGAACCCTAGCTTTGCTGGGAGGACGTGCCGGCCTGTAACCGCCTTCGTCTCCATGCTATGGACTGGACTTATGGGACTGAAAATATGGACAATGTTCTGGATGATTACTATGGACTGGAGCACTGGACTAATGGGAACAAGCTATGGAATATGGACAGTGCTGGATTGGACACTGAAATTTAGCTGGAGCTCGTTGGCCGTTATGGGAAGCCACGAACCCTAGCTTTGCTGGGAGGACGTGCCGGCCTGTAACCGCCTTCGTCTCCATGCTATGGACTGGACTTATGGGACTGAAAATATGGACAATGTTCTGGATGATTACTATGGACTGGAGCACTGGACTAATGGGAATAAGCTATGGAATATGGACAATGCTGGATTGGACACTGAAATTTAGCTGGAGCTCGTTGGCCGTTATGGGAAGCCACGAACCCTAGCTTTGCTGGGAGGACGTGCCGGCCTGTAACCGCCTTCGTCTCCATGCTATGGACTGGACTTATGGGACTGAAAATATGGACAATGTTCTGGATGATTACTATGGACTGGAGCACTGGACTAATGAGAACAAGTTATGGAATACGGACAATGCTAGATTGGACACTGACATTTAGCTGGAGCTCGTTGGCTGTTATGGGAAGCCACGAACCCTTGCTTTGCTGGGAGGACGTGCCGGCCTGTAACCGCCTTCGTCTCCATGCTACGGACTGGACTTATGGGAATGAAAATATGGACAATGTTCTGTTTGATGGCTATGGACTGGACTAATGGGAACAAGCTATGGAATATTGAGAATGCTGGATTAGACACTGATATAGCTGAAGCTCGTTGGTCGTTATTAGAAGCCACGAAGCCTGGCTTATTTTTTGACAAATTTTAATGCATTTTTGTTCTGACATGTGAGTTGATGTGTATATTTTAACGAATATTCAGTTATGTTGTAGTTAATCAATTTCACATAAAAACTTCAAAATTGGTATTTTTATGCGATAAACGAATTTAAACGAAAACGATAAACGAACGGCCGAAGGCCTACTCCGCGGTCTATACAGGTTACTAAACTTTTGTCCTTATATATGTGTATATCTTGAAATGCTGGGAACGGGCAAATTCTCAGCGGATCTTGACAAACTTTATTTTCTTGAAAGGTAATAATATTTTAGGAAGATTTGGCAAAGAAGACCTTGACTTTGAGCAATTAAAACATTACTTTTTTGGGTATAATAGCTGGAAAATGGCAATATACAGTTCAATTGGACCAACAACTTTGAAAATCGTGACAAAAAGTTTCCAAGTTGATTTGTTGTCAAAATTTTTCAGATCTAGCCGAATTCTAAACGAAAATGTCCAATTTTTTCAATCGATAGCTAATTTTATTTTATGAACACCTTGAGGGATATATCGGGTTCCCGATTATTTGAAACATCACTTTTTGGGCAGAACGTTTGAAAAATGGGGTATGCTGGGAAAAGGCGAATTCTCAACGGATTTGGACAAACTTTTTTCCTGAAAGGTAATAATATTTAAGGAAGATCTGGAGGGGTGGAACCGGTCCCGGAGCATTTGAAACATTTCTTTTTGGGTAGAAAATTTAAAAAGTGGATTATGCTGGTAAAGGGTTAGTTCTCAACGGATATGGAGAAAATTTTTTCCTGAAACGTGATAATATTTTAGGATGATCTGGAAGGGTGGAACCGGTCCCGGAGCATTTGAAACATTACTTTTTTGGGTAGCAAGTTTAAAAGTGGGTTATGCTGGGAAAGAGTGAATTTTCAACCGATTTGGACAAACTTTTTTTTCCTGAAACGTTATAATATTTTTGGAACATCTAAATGGGTGGAGCCGGTATTGGAGCAATGGAAACATAAGTTTTTCAGGTAGACATTTTGAAAAATGGGGTATGCTGGGAAAGGGCGAATTCTCAACAGATTTGAACAATCTTATTTCCCTGCACGATAATGTTTTGTGGCATGTTTAGCTAAGCGGTCACCTATTGCGCTCTGCGCCATATACTTGTTTTACTTTCGTGTGCCTGTAATCTAGTTACGTTGTCATTTCATCACACATGACGTAAACGCAAATTTTTCCGATAGGACTGTAAGAAGAAGATGAGTGGATTGGTGTAGGGTAGAGAGTAGTTGAAGGGGGTGTGACTTATTTGGGGGCCACAGGGTTGGGCTGGCCATGCGTAGAGCTGCGTTCTATGTGTGAGCGACGGCGAGCGTTCATTCGTCGCGCCTCCAGCTTGGCTTGCAGACTGTTCTCGTTCTGAGGCCAAACGGAGGATAGAGGTGAAGAGAAGAGTTCGGTGAAGATGGGACCTTCATTCGGGCGACCTCCTGGGTCTTCTCCAGCTCTCGGCGCTGCTTCTCGTGCTCCGCCTTGATGGAGGCGACGTTGCCGAAGAGGTCCTCCGAGGTCGGCGCCGCCGCCAGCTCCGAAGTCGGCAGCGGACTCGGCATCCGCCCATCAGGCTGGCTCATGTTCATTATCTTCTGCAGCCCAACCCCTCTTAATCCTTCCATAAGAGCCAGGGGAAACGAAGCAGGCACGGTGAGGTTCTCGCCCGGCAGGTCCGACATGTCGTCCACCCGCTCTGCCTCCAGTGCCATCAGCTCCTCGTCATCATCGTCGTCACTCAAACCTACAACCATTCCCCACCTTAACACCACTTCATTGCCGCTTCAGCTGGGCTGGCAGAGTGTAGATGAATGGAGAGGAGAGGCTGACGTGAGCACTGTTTGACCAGGCAATACAATAGTGTCTGCATGCACCAGACTATCGGAGAGGAGGCAAAGAAAGCTTGCAAAGTCATTGAGCTTACCAGCATCTGAAATATTCGCTAATTAATGGGGAGAGGTATGGGGGATATAGTGAGCGAACTGTCATCGTATGCGATGTCAAGGTCCCGGCCGAGTTTCTCGCGCACTTTCTCCTTGATGAGGCGCAGTCGCTCGGTGCGGAGTTCCTTTTGCACTTGCGTCACTTCCGTGTTCGCTTTTTCCAAATCTTTCAGGATCGTCTCATTTATCACCTGCCCCACCAGCCCACTTTTACGCCTGTTGAACTTGGCCAAAAGATAGGCTACCTGATCAAACCATTGGATGAGAGCTGCCACCCGCTTGTGAATGTTGGTGTAGGTGTCCAGGCTTTTGGCGTACTTGTCCTTGGACTGGATGTCGTTGAAGGCGGAGTTGACGGCTGCTTCCATGCCCGACATCTCCTCCTCCGTGCAGTACGGGAACTTCACCTGGAACAATCCCGCAAACCTCAGTAGCCTGATCCTCTTTGAGCTAATGCGAGAAGGAACCTTGCCCAGGTAAACCCGACAGGACTGCACGTTTTGCCCGGCAGCGATGAAATTGTTGCGGGCCTCCGCTGCTGCAAAGTAGCGCATCCGCGTGTTGCTGCCAATTCAAATTCTTTTTTCACTCTTCACCAAAAGCATGAGGAGGTGAACTTCATCTCGATAGACTCCAGCTCCTTCCAGCGCTTGATGCCGAAAGCCATTTGGGTGCAGGCGTGAACCAGGAGTACACTGTAGATTGGGCAGAGTAGAGAAGGTGGAGGGAAAAAGGAGGCTCACCGTCCATTAGTCCACTTAAATTTGGCCAAGCTGATGCGCTGCTGCCACTCCAGAGCATCGTCCAGCTGGGCCTCCAGCGTGTTCTCCAGCTCGCTCCCGTACTCCCCGCCAAAGATACCCGCTGCCAATGGCTATGAGTTGAAGGAGGATGTCGCCAATGAATATGTTGGAGACCCAGAAGCCGATCTTGCTTGTCATAGAGCTCGCTGAGTTTGTCGGAGCGGCGTTTATAGGCCTGTATTCACAATGGCCCAGCTCTCTCTGGGGCTGATGAATCAATGGTGCCTCTGCAATCTTGGCGGCGCGTTCGTACTGGGATTTGGATCCCTGCAACTCCTTCTCTGCCACCTCCTGCTTGTTGAGAGCTTCCAGATACTCTTCGTTCTCCTGCAATGCGCATTTCTTCCGACGGGGAGAGTTAGAGGATAAATGAACCTTGTTGAATTTGGAGTCCCAAGTGCCCTGCTGCTTGAGAAAGGCTTTGACGGAGGGCTGCTCGATGTTGTCCACGTCCGCCTTTTCCTTTTCGCTGAAAAAAATGGTAGTGATGTAAGAATGATAGAAAGAAGATATTGGGGCAACGCTTGTTTCTTGAGCTCTTTGTAGGTGGCCTCAAGCTGGTCCAGCGTTTTCTTGAGGCTGTCTGCGTGGAGCATCTTGGCCTCATACTTCTTTAGGACGTTCTTCTTCTCCAGCCTTCAACAACTTCTCAGCTCAGTGCAGCAAAACAGAGGAAAGGATAGGAGTGAGGAGAAACAAGCTTCATTGAGGGAGAAAGAATAAGGGGAGCAACCGATGTATATCCTTCTCCAGCTCAATGTATTGCTGAACGACGCCTTCGGTGAGTTCGATCTGCTCCACCTCCTCCTGTCGCGAGGCCATGCGCCCGTTGGCGAACGCGTTCGCTTTTGGCGCATCCTGCAGCTTGCCTTCCAACTGACTGCCTTGATCAGAGAGGATGGAAGGGAGGCAACGTGAATACGAGGCTTGTCTGCTTCCGTGCTCGTGCCGCAACCCATTCCCGCCTCCGTTCAAATCCAACGCTTTATGTACAGACTGGAAAGGCCCTGTTCAGACTGATGAAATGGGAGGATGGGGTAGAAACGGGCTTATGAGGAATGGGAAAGAGGCGCGGGGTTGAGCATTTAGGGCAGGCTTGGAGGCGGCGGAGAGGATGACTGGTGATGTATTGATGGTAACCAATGGTGAGGCGGATCAACAGAGAGTTAGAAGGGGCTTGGAGGGGAAGAGGGTGGAAGAGGTGCTGGTTGTCAAGGGAGTGGTGGCAGGGGGCGGGGCGGAGTCGGAGGCCCATTATTGCGCCTTCCCTCCTCAAGTCATCCAGCCCAACAGCTTCTGCGCCTTTTTGCCCCCTCGCGACCTCTCCACCATCCATCCATGCCTCATTTCTGTGCCTCATCCTCCTATCCACTTCAGTCACTGCCTAATTCATCTGCTTTGCATGCAAAACAGTTCCCAAGCTCATGCTTACAGAAACCTAGCTTTAGTCTGACCGAGTGTGTTCTTGTGATTGAAACAGCGTTTCTTACGTCCAGTCTGACAGTAGAAAGAGTCAAATTTTAAGCCAATGTACAAAGAAGAAAGGGAAGTGTACTAAAGGGTACCCGATAATCCGAAACATGAGAAATGATAAACTGCACTTAGCCAATGGGTGCTATGCGAGCGCCTTTGAAGCGATTAGAGACTTTGTTAAAACGAGCAATGTAGCGGCCTAACGTTGTGTCCGCTCTCAGCTCGCTGCAATTCATTTTCTTCTCTTGCAAGAGCTAATGGAACAGTTGTAACCATGCGCAAGCTGAAGGGATTTGAATGGGGTAAGGCTGCCACACGGGGCACTCCTGCGTGCCGCTGTTCTTGAGAATGGTAAACGTTAGCTCCTGCTGCACACATTCACCCCCCTCTGAATGGAAGTGAAGTAGGAGACACAGAAGGAGAAGAAGGATGAAGGAACGAGCAAGGCAGGTTTGTCCGGAGCAAACAGCCTCGTTTACAAAGCGCGGAAAGAAGTTCTCTGACATGCGTCGAATCCTCTGACAAATGCCGCAAAGCCTATAGCGACTGCTGAACGACATCAAACTGTCGTTTTCTTCGCAGGAGATCTCTATCGTATCATCTCAATTCCGTTCTGCTTCTCTTCAGTCTCTAATGCGAACTAGGTGGATGATACCTTGGATGGAGGAAGGTTGGCTAGGCGTTGCAGATCGTTTAGTTCTGGTGCGCGAGGAAGTTTGAGCGGCGTGAATGAAGAAGGCGGCGATCTCTTCCTTCATTACTCGCTGGAGATAATGACTGCGTCTACGTGCGCCAGGTTCGGGGTCGCATTCTGGCTCACTCAAAGCTCTCGCCTTCTTTACCAACTGCTCAAATCTTTGCCACCGAAAGTAGACGACAGAGCGGTTGACCGGTATCCCGGCATCCTCTAGACTGGAAATGTGCCGCTCCGTTCGGGCACACCGTGATGTATCATTCTAAAAGATAATGCCCATTTTATTCTTACAGACCATGATAGCTAAAGGGCAAAAATGCTTCTTGATCAAAATCCTGCTGGTCGTGGTCTGGAAAGTAAATGGCAGCTTCTTCGGCTGTGGAGGCGAGGAAGCGGACGTTGAAGTCGCCGACCAAACGCAGCTCGCTCACTAGCTCTGCTCGGCTCAGCTTCAAACACTCTCCCCCCAATTCTTCGCTCTGCAAATTATCCTTTTCATTTACCATCTCGCTGGTTTATTGAGTGACATGCCTGAGCCGAAGGAGGAATCAAAAGTAGAGCGAGAAGGAGGAGTAGGCTGCTCATGTAGGTAGGCTGGGATGAGAAGTGGCGTAGAGTAGTAGAGCCTGAAGGATGCATCAAGTGTTTTTTTTACATGCCTTGATGGGCTGGGGAAATTGACAGACGCCCACCACCACTTAACAATATTGCACCCTTCGCTACACATGCCTGCTGCTTTCTTTTTGTCCTGCTCAATTTTCCTTTACACCTTGTTTGCTGGTCAGTTTCCGATGGAGCAATTACACCCAATAGTTTTTATTACCCAACCTATTTGCGCGACGAACAAATTGGAAAAGCAGATACATTTTAGAAACTTAGTTTTGTTTTAATTTTTGCTTGTTTTTTGTGAATAGCTAAATTTTAGAAATAAGTAAATATAAATTTTAGGGTAACATAGCTGTTTAGTAGGTTTAATTCATCTTAGCGATAAATGTATTTAAAGGCGCGCCACGCGCATGCCAACCGCCTGAGCATCAAAGGAGAAGCAGGACGTCTGCGAAGACCACTGACCTCAAAAGCCTCAAGAGTTTCAGCTGCACTAGCTTGAAATTGTACCGACATCATGGTCCGCGAATTCGGCAAGCGCACCGTGGAGGAGGATTATGATCCAGATGAGGAAATGGGTCGCATTTTATTTCTGTCTGCCCGAAATTCATAGTACATTGAGAACTATGTGCAGAAGACCCGAGCCACCGCAAAAGGCGTCGTCGCAATGAGCACGCTGAGATTGAAAAGCGCCTGGAAAGCCTCATACACCGCGTCGGGGAAAAGGTTGACCCTCTTCATCGCTTATCGCTCCTTGTGGAGCTTGGAGATGAACTGGAGAGCTCCTCCTCGCTGGAGAGCAACATCGAAGGGCTGGTCACCGTTCTGGAAGCCGACCTTGCCACCTACAAAGACCGCATTCTATCCATACTCCTCAAATGGTCTATTTTCATTCACTCTGCTGATTGGGAGTGTGCAATGGAGATGAGTTGGCAGTGTGACGCGGTACCCGCAGAAGATGGGGATCTACTCGTCGCTGGTGGGGCTGCTGAACGCCAGGGAGCAGGAGCTGGGCAAGATCTTCATACAGCGCATCCTCTCCGACCTCAAGGCTGCCCTGCGCAAGGGACACTGGGACGCTGCCTATGCTCAGGTCCCTTTCCCAATTTGTCCCCTTTTGAACCCTCCAAGGAGAAGGTTGGAGGTGCTGTTCATCTGCGACCTGGTGAACAGCCGCGTGGTGTCTGGGCACAGTCTGGCTTCTTTCCTGGCAGCACTGCTGGAGCCCGTCATGGACACTGTCGCTCCTCGCGTTCCCCCCTTCCTTCGTCAACGCCTGAGAGGCCTCAGAAGTAAGGGTTGAAGGTGCGAGCAGACTGGTACTGCGGAGTGGTGCTGCATGGGCTGGCACTCTGCGCTCCGCATCTTCACTGCGCCGGCGGCGAGAAAGAGCTCAACGAACTCTGCGACGTTACATATTCATTGGAACCCAGACAGCTGGAAAAGGAAGAGGATGAGTTGAGGTGGCAGAGCGGTACATAGGCAGTCGCCCTAAGGAGCACGTGGCCATCCTCCGAGTCTGGGCCTCCGACATGCCTCACGTCCAGCTCGACTCCCTCGGCAAGCCCCCTCCTTTATCCACCCTAGAAAACCTCAAATGCTGGGGATTTGAGACTCCCTGTGGTCCCAGATTGTGCGTGTGCGCAAGGCCAACTGGAGCGAACCAGGCCTGGTTCGTCTGGCTCAAAGTTTGCGCCCACTTTTCATCTATCATCCTCAGAGGGAAAATAACGAGGGAGCTTTTAGGCTTCGAAGCGGCCTACGCAGACGCCCTGGAGCACAACATTCCACTCCCCTTCACCCCGCCACCGCACGAACCAAACGTCTCCACCTACCCCCTCCCGGCCGTCACCTTCCGCATCTTTCACCACACCGACTGCCCCGATCAGGTTTCTTATTCTATCCTCATAATGGGAAGGGAGGAGAGGAGAGATTTTGAGGGTCCGGGGCTGCCAGACGCGGACAGCATCGACCGCTTCCTCATCGAGCAGGACCTCAACTGGATCATCAACCAGTTTTACCAGGAACGCAAGCTATGGTTTCTTGTCTCTCCTCAAGAGAAGCGGCGGGAATGAAAGAAGAAGAGTTGAGTGCGGAAACGTTGCTGGAGTACGAGTCGCGACGTCCAGTGGCCCTCAACTACGCCGTCCTGGAAGTCATCTTCGGCCAGCTTCTTCGCCTCCCCAATCCTACTCATCTCCCCATCTTCTACGGCAGCCTTCTCATCGAGCTCTGTCGCAAGCAGACCTCTAACATGCCCCAGGTCACTTATCACCTTCTTCCCTGACCAGACCACTAAGCTTCCCAATTTTGAGGCCCTAGCTCAGACGGCGGAGATCTTCTATGATCGACTGGAGAGCATTCAGCCAGCCGCTTTCGATCGGTCCTTTCTTTCATTCCCTTTCCACGCCTGAATGGGGATAATTAGTTGGGTGCAGACTGGTGGATTGGTTCGCGTATCATCTGTCCAACTTCCACTTCCGCTGGAGCTGGGACGATTGGAGCGATGCCATCGAGCTGGAGCCACTGGCTCCAAAGCAGGTTCTTCTTCCCATCTTTACACTGCTCACCCTCAATCCAGCTGTTGGAGATGTTCGTGAAAGAGGTGTTGAGCAAGTGCATGCGGCTCAGCTATCACCAGTTCATCGTGGACCTGGTGCCCAAAAGCTTCGCCCCGCTTCTACCACCCAAGCCCACCCCCAACTTCAAGTTCAGTCAAGAGGATGCACGTACCCATCCTTTATTCTCATCAAATCTACACAGGGAAATTTCATCTATGGTTTAGAATCTCTACCGGGAACCGCAGTTGCGCATCAGCTGGCCCAAGCCATCCGAAACAAAGCCTCCAATGAGGACATTGTCAAGGTTTTACTTTTTTCCCGACTCTATTCTTCCTTGCTTGAGAGGTGGATGTTGAGATTATGAACGAGGCACCGAAGGCAGAAGATGAGGCGGAAAATGCGGAGGTGAACGGCCTAGCCGTGGAAGCCTTCACTCTCACTCTCCTTCACCTCGGGCACAAGAGCTTCAGCCACAGCTTCGCCGCTCTGGCCAAGTACCACCAGGTCCTCAAGGACCTCACCGAGCGCTCCGAGCAAGCTCAGGCCATCGTCCTATCCTCCCTCTACGACTTGTGGGCCACCCACCCCCACATGATCCTCGTCCTCGTATCCTTCTCTTCCTTAGCCCACCTGCTCCAGTCTTACCTTCAGCGTCACTCGTTTACCATAGGTGGACAAGATGCTGAAGATGCAACTGGTGGAGTGTGGGGTGGTGGTGGAGTGGCTGTTCTCGCCCCAGCTGAAGGAGGAGTTCCTCCGCTACTGGGTCTGGGAAGTCCTACAGTCAGCCCTCCTCAAGCTTAGTCGCCATCTCTCCCGACTCAGGTTACTTTACCTTCTTACTGCCTGCTCATTTCCACCCTCAGCCCTCATCTTATCCTGCAGAGCGGACGTGGAGCGTCTGGAGGACTCCTGGCAGCGGAAGCAGGATATCCAGGAGGTGGAGAAGGACACCAAGACGGAGGACTCCGATGGCATCGTTGATGGTTCACCTCCACTACTTATTTTTACCCATCCCAAATACGCACGCCTTCCTTGCAGCGGTAGAAAAAGAGGTGCCGAAGGAGCTGGAAGAGATGCGAGAACAGCTGGAGAACGCGGAAACAGTACAGCGCAACCTCCTCCTCTCCCTCTTCCAGGTTCATTGCTCCCATGTCCCGTAGCTCCACAGGCTGACAATTCATTGACAGAAACTGACGATTCTGCTGACGGAGCACCTGGTGCGCAGTGAATCCGAGGGCCTGGACTTCGACACTCAGTGGTACCGCTGGGTTCAGGGCCGTCTCAGCCAGGTTCCCATCTGCCTTGGTTGGTGAGGAGAGAGAAAGAGAAGGAGAAATGGATTGAAGATGCTGCTGGCTCAGTGGAGCGAGGCGGGACGGCTGGAGGAGACGCTTCGCTCCTATCTCTTCACCCCCGACACCGACCCCCACATTCTCCAAGTCTTCAACCACTTCTGCGCCCTTCGCCAGTGATACGCCTACTTTTTCCATACTTTTGTTTCTATTCTGTTTTGGGTTATCTCGTGGCATAAACATTTCTCCTTTCCTCTCCCACAATTGATAAAGAACGGTTATCCGTGAAAATAATTGCTCTAAAGAAAACAACGGCATTTGGAAGACCCATTTGCTTGTCAGATAAGGCCGTAGGGCAATGAGTTGGAACGGGGATGAGGGAACAGTAGCACTGGACGTGGTGAGTGAGTCGTCATGGGAGCTTCCGCCAGGCCCTTCCAAATATGGCAACCCTCACGAGGTCAACCTTCCTTTTCAGTCCTGTCTGATGGTACCAATTGTAGAATCTGCAGGTGATGCTTGGTGGAAATGGAACGTGGAGCGAGGAGTCATCACGTTCTTCATCCACACTCCCCTCAGCGCCCCCGTCGGAGACACGCACTCCCAACACCCTCTCCCCCTTCCCCTCCACGCCTCCTGGACTTCGTTCCCCATTCCACCCACCTCTCTCGTCCACTCCTAGCTACTGCGAACCCTTGACAGGCGGGGGCAGACCGGTGGAGTGTTGGATCTGCGAGAAGTCCTTCACACGCTCCTCCTCCCTCAGCCAGCACCTGCGCAGACATACCGGACAGCGGCCCTTCCAGTGCATCATCTGCGGACGCGCCTTCACCTCCAGCTTCAACGCCAAGCGACACGTCTCTTCACACCGGTAGCTTCTAAAACGCCTCTTACAATTAGATACAATCAGTGACGGGCGTCTTCCCTGCAGCATTTGGCCCCACGAGGCTGCTGCTCCAGTCCTACAGGGGGCATTGGTGAGAAAGGAGGTGAAAAAGCCATGCCCCTCTACTTCTTCTGCTGCTATAGCCTCATCAACAAGGTGAGAAAACCGCCGTTCTTCTTCCAAATCGAAACTGGAAAGAAAGCAGTTGCAGCGGGGTTTCTCCGCAAGAAGTGGTGAAGCCATGTCCCTATTGCGGTGTCCAATCGAACAGCAAGGGAGCGCGGGAAGCGCATCTTAGCCAAGATCATAGCTCTGAAAAAGTTTGCACCTTATCATTTCGCTAAACCCATCTAAGTGACATCTTGGACTGGCGTTGCAGAAGTTCCAATGCCCAGTCAGAAGCTGTCGAAAGTTTTTCGAAAGTTTATCTCTCATTCTTGCTCATCTGAACGAAGTCGTCGGTCCCAATGGTACAATTGCAATGCCTTCCTCATCTTCTTCTTAGCTTGTGGCGCATCGGTGAAACAGGCAAGCGACACACGGAAGAGCGACAGTTCGAATGCCCCAATTGTGGGAAGACTTTCGAAAGTCTACGCGAATGCGGCATTCATCAGCACACCCATGCTCTGGTAACTGGTTGATTCAGTGCTCCCTGACGTTTGCTATCATTTTGCACTTTAGGCACTCAGTAAAAGCAACTCCACTTCCATATCCCCGTCTTCTCCTCCAGCCGAAACTCCAGCATCGACTTCTTCTCATACACCATCTGTCCTCCCCGATCTCCAGTTCAAATCCGGAAAGCCTGCATCTTCCAGCAAATCCCGCAAAAGGTACTTTGTGATCCACCTTAGGCCAAGTTGACAATTTGTAGCTCCCCAGGTTCGAGTGTCAGGCCTGTGGCGAAGGCTTCAAGCGCCTGATCAGTCTGGAAAAGCATCAGACCCACAGCCATTCCCCAGGCAGGTAGGCTGCAATGGCCGTCTCCCTATCAGGCTGTCAGCCAGCGTCTGCAGCGCATGGAAGTGCGAGAAGTGCGACAAGGAGCTGGCCTCTGAACGCCTGCTGCGAAGACATCGCGCACGCCACGCTCCTGCCCAGCTTCCCTGCCCCCAGCAGGACTGCGGACGCCACTTTGCCTCCGCCGCACAGCTCAAGGCATGCCCTTTGCCCAGTCAGGCCAGACCGTAAAGATGTCCAATGAAATGGCAGAACCACGAGCGGTTGCACGGCGATGTGGCACAGTTCCCCTGCAGCATTTGCTCCTCTCGCTTCCGCCGTCGCGACGACCTACAGAGACATCTAGGTAGCTCAAGAGCCCTCGTTCACACTTGCCGCTCAGGCAAGCGGACCTTTTGAGGCTCCGTGCACACAGCACGCGCGAGTTTCCACTGCTCCTTCCCAGACTGCGCCAAGAGCTTCAAACGGCTGGACCTACTCAAGGCACTATCCTTTTCCTCGTTCAACTGATAATTCCTGTTTCTTGCTAGGCTCATGCTCAAAGACACAATCCCAAGCGAGCTCTTCATGCCTGCTCTCAGACTAACTGCGGTCAGTTTCTACTTGTAGTTTCTCATTGCAAAAGATCAGTTGCAGGGAAATCCTTTACAACGGCACGAAATTTGCATCAACACTTGGCTTCAGCTCACGGATCAGCTCCATTCGCCTTCAATTGTTCTCACTGCGACAAAGGATTTCATCGATCCGATACTCTCCGAAAACATCAATCCAAACCGTGCTCATCATCATCATAATTACTTTTCTTTGCTACTTTTCTTTTCGTTTTAAAGATCTCATTTAACTCGCTCACTAAAATCTTCCCTCATGATTTTCAGTTGGACGATCAATGTGCAAAGATCATATTTTAGTTTATGCTGATATGTAAATTTTCTAGTGATGAGAAATTAAAACCAGCGCAAAGATATAGCTTGGCCAATGAAAACCAGACTCCGAAATGATTGTTACACACAGCAATTGCATATTATATCTCGTGCTTGAATTTATATCACAATGCACAATAAATGGGACAAAGGAAAAACGTGTTAGCTGAGATTTGGCATTTGAGTATGGCGGGGGTGGTGGGATGGGAATCAAGGTTGGGTATGCATGGGAGCGTGTAGGAAGGTAGGCATGTTGGACAGGTACTGGATGCCGACTCTGCGCTCCAGGTCCTCGAGGTCTGTCAGCAGCTCCTCCCCCTTGAGCCACTCGTGCGCCAGACACCCCTCGATCGACAGTCGCTCCTCCCTCTGCACCCTCATCCAATTTATCCTCCCTCCCACCAAACCTCCCTCCACTCCCTAATCTGCTTCACATCACTCATCCGTTTAGCCCGTCTCTCCCATCCCAAGCCCTCCCCTCCAAGCTCTCCCCACCAAGTCAGAAAGACAGGGCAACCTCTAGCTTGAGGAGTTGGGTGATGATGTTGATGGCGGCTGGAGAGATGGTTTCCCAGGGATTGGCGGGGAACATGAACTCCGCGTTCTGAATCTGCTCAGAGATCTCCTCCCCTTCATTGAAGGGAAAGGTTCCGCTCAAAGTGACGTAGATCACCACACCCACGCTCCACTGGTCCAGCGACTTGTTGTAGCCTTTCTTCTGCAGCACCTACAAGCAACAGACCTACATTTCAGCTCCTCTCATGGACTGGGAGTGGGAGACGAAGGCGCATTGGCTTCTCTTCGCCCTGCTCCCCGCCTTCCTCCTCTTCTGCCTCGGCTGCAGGGTCGGCTGGTACCTCGCTGGCCTACCAAAGCCTGCTCAGCACAAAACCACGCCGTCTTCGCCCTTCGCTACCTTATCTCCGTCCCTCTATGCCCCACCACCCTACACCATTGCTTACTCTCCCTCTGCACAGCCATACTCCTATCCTGTGTCGCCCCCAGAATATGACGGAGTGATAGCCTATCATGGTGATGGTTAATGGGAATGTGGAGGATAAATGCTCACTTCGGGAGCAAGGTAGGCAGGAGTGCCAACGACGGTGTTGCGGAACTGGCTCTCACCGATGAAGCGAGCATAGCCAAAGTCGCAGAGCTTGGTTTGCGGGAAATCCGTGTGCGGCGACGAAAGCAGCACGTTCTCCTTCAACATCCTAGCCTCTCAAATAGGTTGTGATGTTGTGAATAAAAGTAGAGTGACGGGCTTGAGGTCGCAATGGGCGATGTCACGACTGTGCAGGTACTGGAGGGCGGCGAGGATTTGGATGAGGAGGTACCGCGTCACTCGCTCGTCCAGCCGTCCCAATCGACTGCTCAGGATCATCTCTGCCAGATTTCTGGCCTTTCGGTTGGAGGTTGGAGAAGAGAAGTGGGTGAAGGATACCGAGCATGTCGGCCTGCATCTTCTCCATGACGACGAAGATGCGGTCCTTGGTCTCGAACATGGACTCCAGGCGAATGATGCCCGGGTGGGAGACGGCCTGGAGGATGCCAACCTCGCTGCGCAACTGCTCACGCTGCTTCTTCCCAAACCGATCCTTTGCTATCACCTCAAACCGCCCCCACTCTGCTTACACTCGTTTTGGTCAGCAACGAGAAAGTACCTTGATGGCTACTTTGGTGGCAGTCTGACGATGCACACCGCCGTAGACCGTGCCAAACTGTCCACTGCCCAGCTCTTCTGCGGGGTTCACCTAGAAGGCGGATTTGGCAGTGATCGGAAGGTGTTGTTGCTGAAAAGAGAAACCTGGTAAAGTTGGCTGAACTCTAGGGCAACCTCGGCGTTGTGAGGCTCACGTGGTGCCTTGGGCGGGAGCATGGCCTCCGCCAGAGCTGCGTACCAACGGTCCGCCGATGCTCGCCCCATGCCTCAACCGGCCTCCCTCCTCTTCTACTCCTTCTTTAAGAAGCCTCCTGTAAGAACCTGACTCCCTCCTGGGAAGTTTGGCAGCGGGTGGCCCGCCCTGTCCATTGCGTGCGTACCACTCCAAGTTCTCGCCGACGTAGAATATCGTCTTCCCCGTCACTATCTCGAAGCAGTGAGGCGGGTACCTGTGCTACGCTAAATCTACCCAGAACCACTCAGAGTAGCAAGCTCCAATTTTACTTAGCATCCAATGGTGCTCCATCGTAAGAGCGAAGGCTGAGGATTTCACTGAGCGGAATTGTAGCAAATGTCCTAGAATCACATATTTTGACTTGCAAAGTATAAGCGTAAAAAGTTTATGATGACCTGTGCAAGCCTTCGTTGTAGAGAGTGATGGCCTCGGAGCGGAGTATCCAAAAGTGTCGCAGCCGTCTGTCTTTGGCGTGATTGGTGAAATGAAGGAGCCAGCCTTCCATCAGCGTCTTCGGGCCCTTGCCATGCTTCACCGCTGCCATGCCTATTTGCGGATATGTTGAAGGTTTGGATTGAAGAGTGAAAGAAGACCAGGTATGCGACTGAGAGGGATGAGGTCGCCGGTGGAGATGTCCTCCACATCGCCTTCCTCCCCCACCAGCTCACTGGCTCCGGCAGGCTCCACCTCCATCTGCTCGCTGAGGGAGCTGCTGAGCGGAGCCACGCTGAGGCCGGAGTCCAGGGGCCGGCAGTCGTTGGGCACCGCCTGGGCGCAGCGCTTGTGCACGTTCACTTTGCAGTCCCGGCATTGCAGACCTTCAGTAAGGCTGTCTTTGTTACAAGGCGGGAAAGATTGATGTGGGAACCTTGTTTGAGGAGGCCGACGAGGAGTTTGCTGCAGTGTCGGCAGACGGTGGGCTTCTGGTAGCTGTGCACTGCGAAGGTGTGCGGAAGCTCGAAGTTGGACAGCGTCTGGGATGACGGATGACCAGTAGCAGCCCCTGCTCCGCTCACAACTCCTGCCAATGCTTATTGATCAATAGACGAACGGGAAAAATGGAATGAGCTGACCATCGATGGAAGGAGGAAGGGAGGCGGAGCAGTTGTTGTGGGGTCCGAAGGCACACTTCTTGTGAAAGTTGAGGCCGCACTTGGAACATTTTAATCCCTGACGGACAAGCCCCACCAGCATCTCTCCGCAGCCTCCATAGTCGCAGAATGTTGGGCTGATGTAAGTGTGCACCTAAATATCAGCTGATGCCACTTTCCTGACAATTGAGATGGATTGTAATTCTTGTGGGTGTCAACCGATAGAATGTGTGGACGTGTGGGCCGCTCTGCACTTGTTACCACAACCTCGATACATGTCCCATTCTCCAGCTCTTCCGCATTGTTCAAAACCTGTCACGGGTTTTAATTGTTGCATTAGAAGAAGAAAGGAAATAGAATGGGAACTTGAAGCATGTTGGGTGACTTGTAGTCATGGCGAAAGAGAAGGAGGCGCTGCTGACCGAGAGGCTTTGAGTCCTTCTTCTCCCCGCCCAGATGCTTCTCCACCATCGCCCTTCCCCGCTCCCTCAGATACTCCACCACCCCGCCCCTCGCTCTTTCCACGTTTACATGCTCCTGTACCCTTTTCCTTCTTTCACCTCCCCCAGGGACATTGAAAAGAAGCAGTATACCTTGACGAGGCCTAGCTGGAGGGTAACGCATATTTGGTCCTGCTCCATGCACTCCGCTCCCGCCATGCTGGTGGAAGGAGAAGAAGGGAGGCGAGGGAGTGAATGGTGTTGCGGTAGACGGTTGGTGGTAGTGGGTGGTGGTAGAGGTGGTGTAGGTATGGGGGAGACGTAGGAGGACTGGGCCTTGACCCCGAAACAGCGCCACCACCGCCTTCACTCACTCTGCCCACTGCGCATCGGAATGGGAGGAGGGGTCGCTTGCTCCCCAACTTCTGCCATGGGGGCTGGGAGGGAGAAGGAGGGAGGGACTTCAATTCCCTCCGCTCGCTAAATGCCCGCACTGCCTGAGTACACACTTCAAACAAAACCCTCTTTCCACGCATTCCCTCTGCCCTCATCTCCTCTTTTGTCCGCTTCCTGAAGTCATTCTATATCGTCTGCCCATTCAGCCCCCGCTGTGCATTAGTACATCAAAGGTAGCACCATAGAACAAGAACAGTGGCGAGACAACCGAGACAGGTGACCTGTTTCGATGACGTCACAGGCAAAGATTGCGATACTAACAGCAGGGTCACCGTAATTTCGAAGATAAGAAAACAGTCGGGTACGCAAATTGATCAAGCCACAATCTTTAATGAGCAATCATGATAAAGTTAAAAATTAGTTGTGACACTAGATTTAAAAAGATGTTTTTACCTTTTTCAAATAATGTTTTTATTTGAATAATCCAATAATCCAATTAATTGCCTGCTTCCGTGATTATTTGGTGCTTTATGCTTCAGTATATATGAATTTTAACCCTACTATTCATAATTTTTCACAATGAAAACTCGAGATTCAATTTTTGACAAAGTGGAAAAATTTGAAAAACATATTTTCAATTGTTCAACGCAGGTTGCTATCGAATGATCGGCTAAAATTTGGTACACAAGGGACTACAAATTTAAATTAATGTTAATGTTGCGACTAAAAATTTACAGAATGTTTAAAACTGGGGACACAATCGTTAAGAGATAGTGCAAAAAGGTTATGATCGTGAATAAAAAAATAAGTTTGGGCAGTTCAAGGCAACTAAAAAATAACGACAAGCTAAATGCAAAATCGTTCATTTTTTTTCTGCGTGATACCATAAGCACCGGCATGTTTCTATTTTCCTGATTCACTGGTGTATGACAGGCATATTGTAGGTTAGTATGAGAAATAGATAGGGCTTCCATACCGGGTGTTCGATTCTTGGTCTCGTCCTTTGTTTATAGCCACCTTCGTATCTATTTGTAACCCATTTTTAGTAGAACAACAAAAAACAAGCAATGCGAATTGGATATCCTTCGAAATTAAAGGGTTGACATCAGAAAAGTCCATCTTTTAAATTACAAAATCGATTTATTTAGCAATTAATTAAGTTTACGCTACTGCGAGTCAAATGCTTAGCTGTAGAATGTTTGTGTGATTTTTTTCCGGCAAGTGAAGGAATAAGTAAGATAGAAGATGAAAAAATAAATTGCTAGCCAAGAAAGCGGAGGAAATGAATGAAGAATTGGGGGTATGCTAGGCAGGAAGGATGACGCAAGGGAGGGAGTGGGAAAGAGGAGAGGTTCAGACGGGCTGGTCAGGGCCTGGGCAGAGGAGGCAAGGGTGAGGAGGACTGTGGCTGAGGAGTGCGGAGGGCGAGTCAGCTGTCTGCACAATCCGCCTGCCCTCACACTCTCTACTCCCATCTTACCACCTCCCAAACACAAGGCACAAAAGCCCCATCTCCTCCTTATCCTCACCTACCCCACGCCTGCTGTTCACTGGAAACCTAAGTGTTTCGAAAACAGCTCATTTGCCCCTGCTCTTCCGGCAGTTTTTGAGTAGAGTGCTTTGAAGGCATGGGAATGGTGAAAGGAGAGGAGGTGGATGGGGAATTGTTCTGGGACTGGCCGTTGGAGAAGGAAGGAAACGTCCGCGTCTGCAACACCAAGGACAAATTCCGTGTAGCTCTCCTCGTCCAATTCTTCACGCCTAAAGAAATTGAGGTCTAGCTTTCAGTTGAAAACGTTCATTTGGTACAGATGTCTTTGCCAGCAATGTTGTGTGTTTTATCGTAAAGTGAGATAATCTTGAGAATTTCTGATAGTGCGATAGACCAAATTTTAACTGCGTAAACCAAGTGAATCCGGTCTATGGTTTGGTTGTCGGAATATTGTATCAGGTCAACATTATGTTCAGTAATACCTCCATTTCTCTGATAATCCTGAAATTGATTCATGGTCACAGTATTCCAGATGGTCCTGGTTTTATTCGCTTATTTCAGGTAAATATGTCAGCTTGGCTGTTTCGACGCAGATGAAGATTGGTAGGTAAAGGTGTGCGGTCCGGACCTGGTGATAACCTGTGCTCAACATAAGCCAGCCTCTTCGGTGTCACGAGAGATCCATCGGGCTTACAAACTCCCCGACGATATCGACCTCAGCACCCTCGCCTCCTCCCTCTCCAAAGGAACACTCGTCATTAGTGCTGCCAAAATCATGCCACCCCTCAAGGTCAAATGACGCTCACACTCTCCACAACGTCTCTCGATAGCTCTTATAATTTCCTTGCCCTATTTCATTTCGAGAATTTGTCCAACACTCTCCTGCATACAAACCCTGCTGTCTGTGTGAATTCAAAGTCTTGCATACTTTTTGTGAATTTCTTAAAATGTTGTGCTGGATAAAGCAAAAGCCAGCATAATTTGGCTTATTTACCACAAAACAATGGTGACCATTGGTACGCCTCCCACTTCTCTTCCCTCGAGCCAATCACAGAAACACACAAGCACGCAACAAAGATCAAGTGCAACGAAGCTACAGTGATTACTTTATATCAACAGTGGACTATTCTAGTAGTTTCAAGCAGCCAGATAAAGGAGCATGTTTAAAAAATACAGCTAAGCTGGAGATGAGAAAATAAGGTAGTGGAGTGGTGGAGAAGACTAAACACCGCCGCCGGAACCGACGACGGTCTTCTTGGAGAGGCCGATGATGTCCCGCTCCTGCTGGCTCAGCACATCCTCCTCCATGAACCGAACCAGTCGGCTCGACGTCACTGTCCCTCCTGCACCACCTCTATTATGTCACTAGCTCAAAGGCCCACTCATGGATACCTTTGAGACCAGAAGTGATCTGGAGGAACTCCATGAGATCCACTTCTCCGTTCTTGTTGAGGTCCACTTCGTTGAGAAGCTCGTGCAGCATGCGCTCATCGATCTTTTCTCCCTTGTTCTGCAATTTGCCACCTCAATGCATTGGCATCATTCTTGATAGGACAACAACGGGGCTCCACACCGGCTTTCAATATGCTAACAGGCGGAAACATTCCATGTCCACAGATATATCAATGCAGTTGCTTCAAGCTTTGCAGTGTCCAGTTCATGCAGCGTGGTGCTTCTTTTTTGGCCATTATCAACTCCATTAATATTTTTTGTGGGAAGAGAATAGAACAAAGAGAAGAGATAGTTGACGAAAAATTTAGCTGCCTTTATTCAGGCAATTTTGATTGCTTTTAGGGACAAACCATTTGGTGGAATGTTCAAATTGCATCGTGCGCAACCAAAAGCAGGTGGCTTTGAACAACAAATAGGTTTTAATGTTTCGCAAGCTTACCTGCTCTGCGAGCGCCTAAAGTTTATTATGGTACACTTTGAATGGACAAAGAAAACTAAATACAACTGAAGAGCCTTCGTGCAAAATAGGCTGAAATGGGAAGAAAGAGGCCAACCTTGAAGTATCTGCGCAAATCGTTGATGGTGATGGAGCCCTTGTTGTCGTGGTCCAGGAGTTTAAAGCGTTTACGGGCCAGTGCCATCTCCTCCGCCGTCAGCGCAATCGGAGCCTCGGCCACCGCCCTCTGTCGAGCCGTGGCGCCCATCTCCTTCTCGATAAACTCCTTGCCCAGGCCCAGTTGTCTCTGCACAATCCTCATCCACTTCTTCACCGAATTCATTCTTGAAATAGAAGCGAACCTCTTTCTCCTTCTTGGACCAGCCGAGCTCGCGAGCCATGATGTCCACGATGGTGGGCAGGGCCTCCTCCGCCGCGTACGTGTTCAGGAAACTGAGGCGCAGTCGACGGCCCAGCACGTCCGTCACGTTCACGGCGTACTCCTTGCACGCGTACACCACCTCCAAGCACACCTCTCCTTCTGGAGCCTCATCTCTCCTTCTGGAGGAGGCCACCTCGGCTTTGATGTAGGGGAACTCCTCGTGAATCCGATTGCCTACGATGGGCCAGCGTTTGCCGGTGAGCTTGGCCAGTTTGGCCACACTCCAGGCGCGGTCCCCGTAAGTGTTCGCCAGATGATGTGCTACCTCAAGGTCTTTTCTTTAGGGATAAAAGAGGGGGTGGAAGTGGTCAATAAACAGCTTCTTCCAGTCCGTAGTCCTGGACAAGGCTGATGTAGAGGAGAGGGTCCCACTCGTGCCCGCCTTCGAGAAGGAGGCCGGGGGTGACACAGGAGCGCTTGGGAGCAAGGCCGCAGACGGAGATGGCCTTGTCCATCGTCTCCTCCGCCATGGATCGGTACGTCGTCCACTTTCCTCCTTCAATCGTCCACTTAAGCCAGGATCCAGTAAATAGGAGCAGGAACCTCCGATGGTGATGAGATTGCTATCGGAGACTTCGATGATGTGATTGCGGGCTAGTGAAGCAGTGTCCGTCTTGGACGGATCCATCACCAGCGGTCTCAGGCCAGCCCAGCACGACAGCACGTCTCCCCGACGAACTTCAATCATATCCCATTTATCTTAGCTCTTTTCAAAATCGATTAGAAGAGAAAACCGTTAATATCTTTGCTCAGATAGCTTCTGATCTCTCCCAGGATAAACTGGACTGCAAACCAGTCATTTGTTAAAGCTTTATCGAATGGTCTCTGCGTGAAAAGTGGGTGAACCGTCCTTTTCGCCGGGCTGGGGGCTATAGGTGACCTAAAAAAGCTGTATAGTCTATCTGAGATGGAGCACTGCAAGCGGATGAACGTCGCAAGGGGAGTCAGTGGTTCCGGCCACTGTTGCATTTTCCCAGGGCAGGAAGAAAATCACCCGTCCATCCGACGTCGATGGGTCCAGCAGGCCTACATTTGCTGGACTGCAATCAGTATGTAAGTATTTCTTTCCATGCTTGTCTGATAGGAGGATGAACCAGTAGTAGCCGGGAAGGACGACGTGGACTCCTTGCGAGGGTACGCAGATCTTGTTGATGTTAGGGCTGTCCATGAGGCGAATGTTGTCGGTGAAAGGGCCGGTGGCATTGATCACGCACTTGGCCTTCACCGAAAATTCTCTTCCACTCACTTCGTCCCGAATTACTGCTCCACCAATCTTCCCCGTCTCTGGGTTCTTAAACAAAGCTTCCCGTAATTTTCGTGAGCTAGAATAGGGCAAAAAAGGACTTTGAGGAGACTGATGACGGAGGTGTAGTTGGTGGCGGCGGCGCCCTGTCGGACGGAGGAAAGGATCATGGCGATGTTCATGCGAGCGTCGTTGTGCTGTCCATCGTAGTAGATGAGGGCGCCCTTCAGCTCGTCCCTGCGCAGCATCGGGAAGAGCTCCAGAGCCTTGGCCTTGCTGATGTAGTAGGACGGCTTCAGGATTCGCTTTCCGCTCACGAAGTCGTACGCCTTGATCCCGATCCAGAAGTACGGCACTTGCCACCACCTTCCGTGTTTTCCAGCTTTAGTTGCCTATCCTAAGGGATTGACGAGGAAGTGGGCGAACTTGTAGATGGGAAGCATGATGGGCAGAGGGGAGGAGAGGTGTGGAGCGATTTCGAGCAGGTTGGCTCGTTCGAAGAGAGCCTCCTTGACCATGCGGTACTGCTCGAAGTCCAGCTTCATGATGGCAGACTGAAGATAGCGCACACCGCCGTGGATGAGCTTGGTGGAACGGGAACTCGTCCCGCTGCTGAAGTCCTGTGCTTCCACCTACAATTGCCTCTCCCACCGTTGAGGAGATAGAAAGGAATGAGGAAGAGTGAACCAATGCGGTGTTGAGGCCTCTGGTCTGTGCATCGAGTGCAATGCCGGCGCCGGTGGCTCCGCCGCCGATGACGAGGACGTCGAACTCCGCCGTCACCTCCAGGCGCTCCAGCAACTCAGCCCGCGTAGGCAGCGGCCCCGACGGACGCTTGTTCAGGTCCGCCGTCCCTGCCGCCGCTCGAACCAGCGACATTCGACTGGCCCATTTCGCCTCGCACTCTCCGTCCACCTTCACCAACCGCCCTTTCCGAACTCTCACAAGGTGTGATAGGTAACCCAGTAGAGGTAAGCGCCGGTGGCGGAGGCGAGGAGTGCAAGGCCACCGACCATGCCTTTTCCTGCCCCTCTCCTACCCACCAGCCGCGACAGCACCCCCGACATACTTCTGCACACTCTCCCTTTTCACCTCCTCTTCCCCTATCACGCCAGTCCGCTCTTGCTAATCGCCTGTCCATAACAATCGATGCAAGAAGCGCGCTGTTGCCAGGGAAGGTGAGCCAGCTGGGGACTCTGGGGGCGTGTCGAAGGGTCAGCTGGGCATATATTGTTCACGTGAAGAGGGAGAGGAAAGCAGCAGGTGGGGAGAGGCCTGTGTTGAGGTGCGGGCGTAAAAAGAGCTGGCTCAGAAGTGCGGGCTGACTTTGGGCGAAGTAGGCGGAAGAGGTTGGGCTCAATCCTACAGCTGATGCGTAGGTAGGATGTGGGAGGGGCTGAAGGGGGCGTGTGTGTGGAGGGGGCGGCTAAATTGGTGGCCGAGGCTAGGAGGAGAGGGCCAAGAGTAGGTATGCAAGTGCAGGGAGTAGCAGCCGAGTGCTCTGCCCTCAGCATATGGCGGCTATTCGAAGCCTCTCACAATCAACTGCGGCCCTAGGCTGCTGGGACCTGCGCAAAAATGCCATGCGCTAACGCTGCACCATAATTGCATCAGTCTAGACTAGACTGCTCAATGCTTCTTGCCCTTTTATTTTTGCGCGGCCGAAGGCCACCTGCCGCGGAGAGCAGGGCAGTCAGAGCTCCGGAGGCGCCCGTCTCGTCCGTCCGTCATTCCGTATGAATACAACAAGCTCAAACTCCGTATGCCATCGTGTACCCTTTCAGACAAGGTGTTCTCGGCTGGCGCCAAGATGCGCGGCCTCATTTCCAAGCCAAACACTTAAGCTACACGAACGAGCATTGCCAATTGCAAATTCATTTCTTCCAAGTTTTACTTGTGATTTATGACCAGTCATTTATGAATTTTCGTACATTGAAACATCAAAAATTTGAGTTTTGGGCAAAAATCGAAAAATTACGTGAAGCCCAAAAAATGGCCTGGAGATACCACCTAGGCGCACTTTCATGCAAAAAATCAGGCAATTTCGTTGAAAAACCAGTGATTTATGAATTTTCGTACTTTGAAACATCAAAAAACTGTGTTTTGGGCAAATATCGAAAAATTACGTCAAGCCCAAATAATGGCGTGGAGATACCACCCAGGCGGACTTTCATGCCAAAAATCAGCCAATTTCGTTGAAAAACCAGTGATTTATGAATTTTCGTACTTTGTTGAAACATCAAAAATTGAGTTTTGGGCAAAAATCGAAAAATTACGTCAAGCCCAAATAATGGCATGGAGATACCACCCAGGCGGACTTTCATGCAAAAAATCAGCCATTTTCATTGAAAAACCAGTGATTTATGAATTTTCGTATTTTGAAACATCAAAAAATTGAGTTTTGGCTGAAAATCAAAAAATTACGTCAATCCCAAAAAATGGCCTGGAGATACCACCCAAGCGGACTTTCATGCAAAAAATCAGCCAATTTCGTTGAAAAACCGCGGAGTACGGGCCCTGGAAAGACACATATATATATATACTAGTAATATTGGTCAGTGGCCGCGCTTCACGCGGCCACCTTCTTGGTGGCTATGGAGAGCAATAGCCATGAACTTAGAAAGAAGCAAACGATTAGGGCTTTATTCCTTCAAGTTTCTTAGTTATTTTAGCACTGATTTTCTTTTTTATAAAATAATTTAGCATGTTGCACAAAAAGCTAAAACACACCTTCAGGCAGGCTCCCCAGAGGACATCAACAATGCACCGCTTCAAATAAATTGAAGGGATTGCTGCATGAACATTTCTCCAGCAAGCAGCGAAGGTCAGCTTATTGTGGACTATCTCCTTATTCACTTTATAACTGCCTTGAAACATCAGATATCTAAGTAGAGCTAAAATCGCTAAAATTGACTTTACTCATTGGGATTTTTCATTAAAATAGTTACACAGAGTTGACAAAGTAATATGATGATCCATTGGAGAAATGTTTTGCCTTGAATTTAAAAAAAAGTCCGCCAGAAAAAGTTGAAAATTGAATGATCTACAAATAAGAAAATTTGAAAAAAGGCAAAAAATGACAAAAATCCTCACGTTTTCAATCATAATTCGTTACCAAGGAAAAACTGCGAGGACGAGTGGTGATATTTTGTTAAACTCGCTGAGATCTATGCAAAATGCTATCATATGCCAAGAAATGTTGAGAATCCAGACTGCGCAAAGGCATTTATCACGCGTATTATAGAAGATATATATATGCGGACAGACGGACACAAAAATGGGGTAACTGCTTAAGCTGGCCTTGGCCGCCTGCCGCTTCGGGCAGGGCGCCAGAGCTCCTCCGGCCTCCGGGCACGGGTGCTACGGCCCCTATGCTTCGCCTAGCATGCTTCGCATGCTAGGCTATGCTCCGGGGCCTCCGCACCCATGCCCTCCGGCCTCCGGAGCTCTGACTGCCCTGCCCTCCGCGGCAGGCGGCCTTCGGCCGCGCAAAAAGTAGGTACTCGAAACTCGCAGTTTTTGGCACCTCTACTCAGGGATGTGATGTTGGGCAGACTGGGGCATCTATATATGCAAGAAGTGAAAGGTGCATTTCGGTTAAGCCTTGGATGATCATTGGGCCAGCAATCCTGAGCCCGATTTTGATTCCCAACACTGGACTGTGTCCAGGAGACTTTTGGAACCACCGTGGAGTCTGAGGGGAACTCCTTTGTTCCGCCAACTTTCTGACGGGGGTTTTACTCCTGCTCATTACCAAACGGGGAGACTCTTGTCTTCCCCAGTCTGAAAAACGGGGCATTTTGCTCTTTTTGGGTACCATTTTTACGATATTCGTGGTTTTGTCTTGGTTTTATATTGAATAAAACGATGAATTTCTCTAAATTGTGTTCCTCTGATTTTTAAAGCTTAAAATCTAACATTTACCATGGCCGCAGGACTTCTGCTGTGGAAGGTAGAGCAGCCAGCATTTAAGAAAAGTTTTTTGAAAGTGGTGAGAATTGGTGACACAAAAATTTCTGACCCCTCATTTACATCAAAAGGAATCTTTTTTGTCTTATTCTTTTTTCCAACAATGAGGGTTTTCTAAGTGTTCTCATTGGCAGACAGCCACCATTTATTTGTAGTTGGGTCATGCCAACCCTACGATTTTCAGCTTTTAGGACTTTCTCAACTTAAATAGATGTAGCAAAGTTAATTTTTCACTGGATTTCCAAATTTTCAGTCAAAGCAAACCCAATTGTCCAGAGCAGCATCCAATGTATTTTTGCGCGGCCGCAGGCCGTCTGCCGCGGAGGGCAGGGCAGTCAGAGCTCCGGAGGCTGGAGGGCATGGGTGCGGAGGCCCCAGAGCATAGCCTAGCATGCGAAGCATGCTAGGCGAAGCGTAGGGGCCGTAGCACCCGTGCCCGGAGGCCGGAGGAGCTCTGGCGCCCTGCCCGAAGCGGCGGGCGGCCAAGGCCAGCTTAAGCAGTTACCGTCTGTCCGCATATATATCCAGATTATAAAAGCTAGGCCTTGTCCGTTATGAAGGCACGCGGTGCAGTCCCAATTCAACAGTTGCAGTGGAAGTAAGCATGTTTTTGGGTAAATCAGGGTCGAAAAAGCCGATTTTGTTTGCATCAGCTTGCCCTGATCACGGGAATGTGCTTAAAACATCAAAAATGTGAGTTTTTCCAATGTTTTTCATCTGCGCAGTTTTGTGCAGGTACCCAATCTGGTGATATTGCACTCATTAAACATACATTTTGAGACAGCTCGATAAACCAACCTAGGGATCTAATCTCATATGAGTTGGATGCCCAATTTTTGAAGTTCCTCGAGGACAGCCAGGTGTTTGCTTTTGCATTCATTTTGTGTGGCTGTAATTTGGCCACTGGGCGGGGTTCTATAAGAGTCGGTTGACCAAAAAGGAGGCTAATGCATGAAAAAAGCTGAGCACCCGTGTAGCGGGATCCATGCAGCCCAAATACAAGCCATCACCATCATGCATCATTTATCATATCACTCATAGCCTCCATCTCTTCAAATTTAGCCGTGACCCCCTTGCATTTACCTGCTAAATATTGCATTAGATAATTTCGTTGAATGAAGCAGAATTGATCTAAGGGCAGAATAATCAAAAAATATAAAATTAGAATTGTGTGCTATAAGCGATAGATTAAATCAATATAAAATTGAAACAAAATAAAATATAATGAAAATAAGAAACTAAATATATGAATCGAAGAAATAGGTAAAAGAAAAGTAAAACTTAAACAAACATTGGAACAAATTTCCAGCTTGAATAAAAGGCAAAACAATTAGCTCAACAAAGAGCAAAAATCGCACAAACTATGGCCAACAAACTTATACTGACAGTAAAACATTTAGAGATTAAATGTAGAAAAATTAGCAATAAACTAAAAACTTTATTATGAAATAACGGAAAAGATGAATAAGAAATAATGCAATTTAAGGATAAATAATATTTAGGGTAGCATAAAGATACTAACTTGCACAAAAACAAGTATATGGCGCAAAGCGCAATAGGTGACCGCGGAGCGCATCCTTTATACGATACTTTGTAACTCAAAAATCATGTCTGTGGTTTCTCAACCAATTTCAAAAGTAAGCATAGATTTAGAATCGACATATAAGACTAGTGAACAAAAAAAATCAACTCTTATGTGCAATTCTCAAGACTTCAGGTACTACAGTGCAAAAACCGCATATTGTAATTTTCCAACTTTCTTCCCAGAAAAGTAATGTTTTAAATGCTTCGGGACCAGTTCCACCCCTCCAGATATTCTTAAAATTTAATTACCTTTAAGCAAAAAAAAGTTTGTCCGATTCCATTGAGAATTCGCCATTTCTCAACCTACCCCATTTTTCAAAATTTCTACCCAACAAAGTTATGCTTCTTATGCTCCGGGACCAATTCCACCCCTCCAGATCTTCCTAAAATGTTATTACCTTTCAGCAAAAAAAAAGTTTGTCCAAATCCGTTGAGAATCTACCATTTCTCAACATACCCCATTTTTCAAAAGACCTACCCAAAAAAGTAATGTTTCAAATGCTCCGGGATCAGTTCCACCCCTCCAGATCTTCCTAAAATATTATTACCTTTCAGGAAAAAAAAAGTTTGTCAAAATCCGTTGAGAATTGAGCATTTTACAGCATACCCCATTTTTCAACCTTTCTACCCAAAAAAGTAATGTTTCAAATGCTCAAATTCCGGGTCTACCCCTCCAGATCTTCCTAAAATAGCATTACCTTTCAGGGAAAAAAAAGTTTGTCCCAATCCGTTGAGAATTCGCCCGTTCCCAGCATTTCCAGATACATATATATATATATATATACGCATATATCAGGACAAAAGTTCAGTAACCTCTATAGACCGCGGAGCGGCCCTTCGGGCCGCTCCGCGGTCAAAAATATTTAAGAATCTGGGAAAGTGAGCATGAATGAAACATTAACAATACACTAATCAATGAACGAACATTATGATGTGCGCCGCAGGCCTCTCCCAACCTAGTCCAGTATATGAATGCTAAGCCTTGTCCGTTATGAAGGCACGCCGTGCATTCGCAAATTTGTCTTTTTGCAGTTTTAAAGGTGTTTAAACGGTAAATCGGGGCTGCCTAACTTGATCCAGGGGTGCATGGAATTGCAAAAATTTGTTTTTAATATCGAAAATGGCAATTTTGTTAAATTTTAGATCATTTTTCGGGCATTCAGAATCTGCGCAGTTTGCCCAGTTACCTGACGAATTGAGTTTTCAGGGATTCTTAAAGAAGGCAGTGACCACAGCGACCTACATTCTCATCCAGTCGGCCAGTTCAGTTTTATGTGCAAAGCATTGACCCGCATTAAACCTTTGAAGCTTCGAACGCAAAGTAATTTAAATGACCTGTTTTAAACAAAAATTAAACTTTGGCTTGGATACTTGATGGATTAATTGTAATCGTTTCAGGTATTTTTTATTTAATCGTTTTATTTTTCATTAATTAATCGTTGTAAGCATAGATTTAGCTGAAAAAGATATGTAAATACGAATTTGAATTTTTTTATTAAAATTCACTTAATTTTTGAAAACATTTCGAATGCTGCTCGAACCGATTGCTCTATAATGATTAAATGTTGAATTCAAGTTGGGATGAAAGTAAAACTAAATTTCCTCAAAAAGTAACAAAAATCGAAACCAAGATGAGCAACTAAGAATGTATTGACAGCTAAGAATGTATTGTATCGAAAATGGCAATTTTGTTTAATTTTAAGTCATATTTCGGGCATTTTAAATCTGTGCAGTTTTGCCAGATACCCAACGAAATAAGATTACAGGGACCCTTAATGAAGGCAGTGAGCACTTTGATGAACAGCTCTTATTCAGCACAATTGACGTAGTCATTTTATATCGAGCTGTAATGAGAATCTTCATTTTCAAATGTGCTGAATGTGGGAATGCCGATTTCAGTGCCGCTTTCTAGGAAGAATGCTTTATTGTAAGAGAGAAAGAATGCTTTATTTTAATGCTTTATTAAAAGAAGAATTGATTGCGTATTAAATCTAAATAATGAATGCAACCCTGAACAGAAGTGAAGACTGAAACTGAAGTCTGAAAAATTGAAACGAATTAAAGCGTTGCTTTGGAGTTTATAGATTAATTTCTTAAATGATATTTTTGTATTAATTATTCGTTTAGCGCTTAGATATAACTGGAAATGGTAAATACTGAATTGAATAAATACATTTAATTAATTTTCAGTTATTGAAGGTAAAAGCTGTTCAAACCGGTTGCTCTGTTAAAATTAAATTTTCACTTCAAATTGGAATCTGTTTGAAAAGCAGCTTATAAAAGAAACAATTTGCTCAAAAACTAACGAAAACGCAGCCAAGGTCAGTACCTAAGAATGTAATGACATTTTAAAATACAAAAAAAAGAATTAAAAAATGTAATAAATGAACACTTTCAAAAATTGATTGGACATGAAAACTGCTGCTAAAAAATATCAAATTTACAACATAAAGTGAAAATAAAGAGATGACGATGAGATGCAACAATTTAAATTAAAAAATTTTGATAAAACAATAATTTGATGTAACGTATCTAAAATAGTTACGTAAAATATCTAAAGTAAAACCAAAACGAAAAAACCTCGGTAGATTAGTAACCTAAAGCAAAAAGCAAGAGATAACGGAAAACCATGTCCCACTTAGATTTATAAAAAAAGAAAAATGATAAAAAGAATGACTAAGATTAAAAAATATCATTAAACCCAAAACAGTACTCGTGAAGTCGCGAAGCTAAATAAACTAAAATAACTAATTAACGACTAAAAATTATGTTGATGTGCGCCGCAGGCCCTCCCAACCTAGTCCATAATATAAATGCTAGGCCTTGTCTGTCCCACAGACATTCGGTGCAGGCCCAGGACAGTAGCTGCGGGGAAAGTAAAGACATTTTAGGGTAAATCAAGGGCGTAGAACACGATTTCGAAATTATCTGCAAGGATCTGAGCACGGGAATGTGCTCAAAACCTCAAAAATGTGAGTTTTTCCAATGTTTTGGATCTGCGCAGATTTGTGCAGCTACCCCATTGGGTGATATTGCACTCAATAAACAAGTTCTCATGCAGGTGACCTTATTGCCGCCCCACTTTGGCAACCTAACCCCACTCGGGTTGGGTGCCTAATCTTTGAAGTCCCTCGAGGACAGCCAGGTGTTTGCTGTTGCATTCATTTGGTGTGGCTGTAAATAGGCCACTGGGTGGGAGATTCTAAAAGTGTCATAAGACCACAAAAGAGGCGAATGCATGAAAAAAGCAGAGCACCCATGTAGCGGGACCCATGCAGCCCAAGTTCCAAATTCGTGTTTGAATTTTTCTTTGCATTCAATAGATATATATTCAACTTACATTTTTGCATTCAATTTAAAGATATCTAAAAAATATTATGCCTTCAGAAAATGAATGGCTGTAAATTAACTTGCACTTTGTTATGAAAAGAGTGAATGAATTATTTAAAAGAACGGTAAAATTTAATATACAGCATGGGCAAAAAAACAATATACATCAAATTTAAATTTTGCATGAAAACAAAAACAGTCAAAACAAAAAATATTCGAATATGAATGGCAAATGGTATCACAAATATCTGGTCAAATAATAAATAAACTAAAGCACTTTAATAACAAATTACCAAAAATTATGATGATGTGCGCCACAGGCCTCTCCCAACCTAGTCCATATATATAATAGAGGAGCCTGTCCTGTTAGTAAGCATGGGGCGCGCCATGGGGGATGCTTCCTGTGAGGTGGTGAAAGTGTTTTTGGGTAAATTGGGGCTGGGGAACACGATTCTGAGTTAATCAGCTTGCACCGATCACGGGAATGTGCTTAAAACATCAAAAAAGTAAGTATTTTCAATGTTTTAGAACTGCACAGATTTGAAAGCTACTCAATCAGGCCGAATTTCAGTCATTAAAGATAAATATTCCCAAAAAATAAGCCTCGAGCCTCTTTGGCAACCTAACCCACTCGGGTTGGGTGCCTAATCTTTGAAGTCCCTTGAGGACAGCCAGGTGTTTGCTGTTACATTCACTTGGTGTGGCTGTAATTTGGCCACTGGGTGGGGGGATCCTCAAAAGAGTCGTTAGACCAAAAAAGAGGCTAATGCATGAAAAAAGCTGAGCACCCGTGTAGCGGGACCCATGCAGCCCAATTCTCCCAAAATTAAAAATAGGCTAATGCATGAAAAGAGCTAAGCACCTGTGTAGCAGGACCCATGCAGCCAAAATACAATTTCTCCAATCCTTTTGCCACTTTGCCTTCTTCAAATTTCTGCAAATTAATCCCTGTTATCAAATTGTGTTGCCAAAGACCTTTATATAATTTTTTTTGATCTTTAATGGGGTAACTGAAAAATTTTTTTTTATTAAATTCGACTAATTTTTTATGGTTTTGGGTCAATTTTGGTGGATAGATTTTAAAAATCGGGGTCACAGTCTCACTGATGCGGTAAAAGTTTGAAATATTGGAAAACCTCCAAAAATCACAAAAAATGTCCACTTTCGCCAGTTTCTGGACCACGCACAAGTATGCACACCGTTTTAAACCCCCAATATAATGTTTTCTGGTGGCTTTTTAATAAAAAACAAATTGTATTAAATGCCCTTATGCGGCAGTATCAGCATAATTTTGTTATTTTTTTGTTATTTTGTTAAATATCCCCCAATGATAATTGAGTTCATTTATTGCCCTAAAATATTTTTGGTACAAACATTTTCATCAAAATAAATAACTCTCTCCTCCCAACCCAACCTATCCTCCCATGTGGGGTGGTGGATGCCAGATGCTTTTACAGGCCTATTTAGGTTCACCCAATCCTCCCATGTAGGGCGGTGGATGCCAGATGCTTTTACAGGCTTATTTAGGCTCACCCAATCCTCCCATGTAGGGCGGTGGATGCCAGATGCTTTTACTGGCCTATTTAGGCTCACCCAATCCTCCCATGTAGGGCGGTGGATGCCAGATGCTTTTACAGGCCTATTTAGGCTCACCCAATCCTCCCATGTAGGGCGGTGGATGCCAGATGCTTTTACAGGCCTATTTAGGCTCAACCAATCCTCTCATGTAGGGCGGTGGATGCCAGATGCTTTTACAGGCCTATTTAGGCTCACCCATTCCTCCCATGTTGGGCAGTGGATGCCAGATGCTTATACAGGCCTATTTAGGCTCACCCAATCCTCCCATGTAGGGCGGTGGATGCCAGATGCTTTTACAGCCCTATTTAGGCTCACCCAATCCTCCCATGTAGGGCGGTGGATGCCTGATGCTTTTACATGCCTATTTAGGCTCACCCAATCCTCCCATGTAGGGCGGTGGATGCCTGATGCTTTTACAGGCCTATTTAGGCTCACCCAATTCTTTTAGGGTGGGCCTATTTAGGCTCAAATATTTGTTTTCAATTAAATTTTAGTAATTGTGTTTTTTCCTTTCTCTAGCTGGTTCATAGACGGCGAAGCTCAACCTAGTCTCTATATATAATGACAGAGCCTGTCCTGTGGGTGGACACGGCGGGCGCCATGGGGGAAGCTTCCTGTGCAAAAGTGAAGATGTTTTTGGGTAAAATGGGGTCAGGGAGCACGATTTTGAGGGGAACAGCTTGCACCGATCATGGGAATGTGCTTAAAACGTTGAAAATGTGACTTTTATCAATGTTTTGCAACTGCGCAGTTTTGGGAAGTTACCCAATCAGGCCAAATTTCAGTCATTAAACATAAATATCACCAATAAAACAAGACCTGTACAACATTGGTGACTTAACTCCATTCGGGTTGGGTACCTAATCTTTGAAGTCCCTGGAGGACCGCCAGGTGTTTGCTGTAGCATTCATTTGGTGTGGCTGTAATTTGGCCACTGGGTGGGAGTTCCTAAAAGAGTCGGTAGACCAAGAAAAGAGGCTAATGCATGAAAAAAGCTAGGCACCCGTGTAGCGGGACCCATGCAGCCCAAACAAAACCACTTCCCTGTCATCCCCCAGCCGCTCCCCCCCTCCCAAATCACCTGAACTAAGTTGAAAACCCTAGAATCATTCAAGATTCTCCACACAAAACACCATTGCTGTTCCATACCAAGCCATTGCGTCCATGCTCCACATAAACCCCCTAACAATTGTCTCTTTAATGATCTACTATATCCCTTCGCCAATCCATTGCCATCATGCACTATACAAACCCCAAATATTTTGCCTCCGTGCTCAACTCCCATGCCCAAAACATTTCTCCCCACAAATCCTCACCCTCATACACAAAGCAAACCCCCAAACCCATTGTCGACTCTCACCAACTTCATTACAACCCCAAAACCATTGTCGCCATGCACCATAGACCTTACCCCCAACCAAATCCAGAAAAAAAGAAAAGATGAAAAAGAAATTCTATTTGTTCTATTTGGACACAACAACAAGCAGAGCAAAACAAAGAACAATTCTCCTGGTGGAGTGGTTTTGTTCATTCCCTTAATCATCCTCCAACGGGTTTGCCCTACCCCATTTGCCCCCTCCAAAGAACACCCCGTGGAAGAACCTACTCCCTAATTTTAAAGAATGTCATGCCAAGCATGTTGAAATTGCATTAAACATTTGTAACATGTATATTTTTCAGTGCAATGGTTCCCCTAACGATTTTCAATTTAACTACAAAAAAAATTTGCATAGATCGTGACTCCTTGAGTTTGCCATATAAACCAATATTTCGGTTATTTTTGGTGATATCACTTTTTTTGTATTTTATCCATATAGTCGCCGTAGGCGACGGCGAAGCCAACCTAGTCTTATATAATACGGGTGATGCCATTTTTGGGATGGCCTCGGTGCAGAATGGTTTCAATGTGTATCCAGGCATATGATAGCATTTTGGATAGATCTCAGCGAGTTTGACAAAATATATTTTCTGGTCCTCGCGTTTTTTCCTTAAAACTGAATTATGATTGAAAACGTGTCAATTTTTGCCATTTTTGGGTCCTTTTTAATTTTACTTTGCTCTAGCTCATTCAATTTTCTACTTTTCTTCGCGAAATTTTTTTTAAATTCAAGACTGAATCTATTTGTTTAGAGCCATCTATTTACTTTTTCATTTTACTAAAATTATTGTAGCAAAAAAAATCATTGAGTGAAGTCAATTTTCGCGATTTGGGCCCTACTTGGTGACCAGATGTTTCAAGGCATTTATATGTCAAATTTATGTTACCTACGAAGACATCCATTGATTCAGTGGTAGGTTTAGACTGGAAGACCGTTGTTTGATCTGAATCGAACTGTTTTGATAGTGGCTGATGTTGAGTGAAAAGTACCAACAAAGGCCTGTTTTGAATTAGGTGTTTGTGAGTTGTTTTTGAATTAATGAATTATAAAATTCCTGTGTTTGTGAATTGAATTAAATATTTCAAAAGAAACAAACTGTGGAAACCAGTATGCAGTTTATTCCTGATTTAATGGTGTAATGCTTGATTGTAGACCATAATCACCACCTAAAGGTGGCCGCGCGAAGCGCGGCCACTGACCAATATTACTAGTATATATATATATATATGTCTTTCCGGGGCCCGTACTCCGCGGTTTTTCAACGAAATTGGCTGATTTTTTGCATGAAGGTTCGACTGGGTGGTATCTCCAGGCCATTTTTTGCGCTTGACGTAATTTTGCGTTTTTCACCCAAAACTCAATTTTTTGATGTTTCAAAGTACAAAAATTCATAAATCACTGGTTTTTCAACGAAATTGGCTGATTTTTGGCAGGTACGTCCGTCGAGGTGCTATCTTGAAGCTGGCAAAAGGAATTTCCGAAATATTTGTTATTTCTCAGTTTATGGCCAAAAACCTAAAATCTTGATGTTTCAAAAATTCGAACATCCATAAATCAATGGTTTTCCAATGAAATCAGTTGAATTTTGGCATGAACGTCTGCCATGGTGATATCTAGAAACTGTTAAAAGGACTTTTTGAAAAATTTATTATTTCTTGATTTAGTTAAAACCCAAAATCTTGATGTTTCAAAAATTCGAGCATCCATGGTTTTCAATAAAATTAGCTCAATTTGGGTGAGAGGCTTATTTGTAATTAAACCAGCTGATTTTGACTTGTTTACTTGGAACAAAGGCCGCGCATCTTGGCAATAGCCGAGAATACCTTGTTGTTTTGGAAAATGTATTGCTTTTTTTAATTTCCGAAAATTGGCAAATCAGGATATTTTATTTTTTCAAACTTACGTGATTTTGGTCTCTACAAACCTATACAATATTCCAGCTCTTTGTGCGTTTAAAGCTGTTAATTTCCTCTTCAGACAATGGTCAAAATTTGGCTGACACCTAGTTTCCCCCCCATGGGATTCCCCCCCCCCCCAAGGCGATGACCCCCCATGAAAGTTTCCCCCCCTCATGAAAGTTTCCGCCCCCCCCCTCTTGAATGTCCCCCCCCCCAAGATTTTACCTACCAAACAGACCCAGCGCGAAAGCGTCCCCTAGTTGATATGGCTTTGGCGAATTGTAGGTGAAATTAGGTGAAAATAGGTGAAATTGAGTCTTGGGGGGACTAGTCGTCGAAATCGACGACTAGTTCCCCCCAAGAGTTTTGACGCCTAGTTCCCCCCCCAAGACACAAATTTCAGTTTAGAGTGCCATATCAACTAGGGGACGCATTAGCGCAGGGTGTGTGGGTATAGGTGAAAATCTTGGGGGGGACTTTCATGGGGGAAACTTTCATGGGGGGGGGAATCCCATGGGGGGGGAACTAGGTGTCAGCCCAAAATTTTGCCTTATGCTAACACAAAGGCAATAGCGGAACAAAAGTTTTGGTTTTAGAAGTTGATTTCAATGCCCTAAATCAAAGCTCTTCGCTTAAATACATCCAAAAATTATGGTTTGCCAAATTTTTCTATATATGAAATCCGCAATTTTTATGACCTCTTCAATTTGGCATGAAATAGGTAAAGAATTTGGAATTGCGCTGCAAAGTTGGCATGAAATAAATTATTGAAGTAAAATAAACCCTGGGCATATTTGGTTTCAAAATGACTACAATTGGGCTTGCGCGAGCGGAGCGTTAGCGGAGCGTTAGCGCAAAGCACCTCTTATCGAGCAACACAACCAATTGCAGGTTTCCCAAAGTTTGGCAGGCTGTAGCTCGTCACTCATACGTCGGAGAGCGCTGCAAATAGGCTCAATCGACGCGCCGTGGTCGAACTGTGGGGGGTCCTCTTTGGACAAAAAATTTTTGGCGCCTTATTAAAAAAGTTATTTCCAAAAAACTTTTTTAAAAAAATGTCTGGTGTCCGGGCGCACACCGACCGTCCGACCGTCCGACCATCCGTCCGCAGTGTTGCAGACACTTTGGCTGCTTCTGGGGCGGAGATCTCAACGGTTCTAGGGTAAATCGGGCCAAAAAAGTATCAAGGCACCTCTATTTTGGGCATTTTCCGCGTTTTTTAGGTCGAAACATCAACTTTTTGGGTAAAAATTCAGTTTTTTGGGGTTTTTTGCATGTTTTTCAATTCCAGCTCTATATTTATGCCTTTTACAGGATTTTCGCCAAAATAACAGGGCCCTATAGGTAATTTTGAACGTAGATTACGATGGTGGCACCCGTTTGCTTCTACCTGGTCTGCGTGGTCTTCCACCAGGCCGTGGTGAACAAGCAGGTCATCATCAACTTCATCTTGAGGCATTGTAAATGGTTTTTGGTCTAAAAAAACAGCACCTTATAGGTAACTTTGCACGTAGAATGCGATTGTGGCACCAGCTCACTTCTATCTGGTCTTCATGGGCTTCCACCAGGCCGTGGTGAACAAGCAGGTCATCACCAACTTCGTCTTGAGGCATTCTAAAGGGTTTTTGTGCCTACAAATAGCATCATATAGGTAATTTTGGACGTAGATTATGATCCTGGCAGCCCTTTGCTTCTAGCTGGTCTCCATGGGCTTGCACGGCTGATGACCAGGATCCCCCCAAGGGTTTTACCGGCCAACCAAGCCAGTTTTGGACCAACCACGAGTTTTGCCCCCCCCTCAAGGGTTTTGCCCCCCCCCCAATTTGCCTTGTATTCTTGAGGTTATCAACTATGCATCGGGTGTGACTAAGCGCAAGATACAAGCAAGAACAGTATATGAGTTTCAAGGGATTTTGGCATTTGGGGGGGGGGGATAGTGGTCACCGAAATCGATGACCAGAATCCCCCCCCAAGTGCAAAAACACCAAAAATCGCCTTGAAAGCATGATCATACGTACATTGATTACTGATTTTGGGGGGGGGGATACTTACGTGGGGGGGGGGGGGGGATACTTACGTGGGGGGGATACTTCACAGGTGGGGGGGTAAAAGCTTGGGGGGGGGGTAGAAGCCTTGGGGGGGGGATTCTGGTCATAAGCCGCTTGCACTAGGTCGTGGTGAACAAGCAGCCCATCATCAACTTCATCTGGAGGCATATTAAAGGGTTTTTGACCCTACAATTAGCATCATATAGGTAATTTGGGATGTAGATTATGGTATGTTTTCATGGGCTTCCACCAGGCCGTGGTGAACAAGCAGCTGATCACCAACCCCATCTTCGTCTCCATGCATAGGGGCCTTGGCCCTGTATGAAGTGGATGAAATTATTATATAGTGGGTTATACTAACCCAAAAAGTATCTCTTATCTATATTTTACCTGCGATTGAAGTAGGGGAAATTTTTTTATTTAGCTTAATTTGAATTCTACTTGCGACTGAAGTGGATGAAATTTTTTCTTAGCAAAAAAATAAGTTTTATATCTTAGATTGTGAACTTTGTGCACTGTAAAAATTATTGTCAGTCCAATGTAAAACTGGATTAATTAATGATAAGAGAGCACCTTACTTTAATGGCAATTGATTTGGTCAAAATGTAGTTCGCTCCCAAATTTCGCAGAATTTACCCATTAGTTGAGATATAATTTTTTTTTAAATTTCAAGTCCCAAATTTTGTCTATTTCTTGAAAACTTTCATATGTATGTTAATTTAGACCAAGGCATATTTTTGTAATCAATTGCAATTAATTGCAATGGAGATAAGTAGCAGAGTCAGTTAAAATTTTTTTGTTATATATATTTTAAAAAAATGTTTATACATTTTACTTTTTTTTGGGAGCTCGGATTTTAAATACATATTAGTATTTCGGCCAGGTGCTCTCTTATCATTAATTAATCCAGTTTTACATTGGACTGACAATAATTTTTACAGTGCACAAAGTTCACAATCTAAGATATAAAACTTATTTTTTTGCTAAGAAAAAATTTCATCCACTTCAGTCGCAAGTAGAATTCAAATTAAGCTAAATAAAAAAATTTCCCCTACTTCAATCGCAGGTAAAATATAGATAAGAGATACTTTTTGGGTTAGTATAACCCACTATATAATAATTACATAGAGACTGAGAATAATGTTGGTGGGCATTGCTAACCCTGCGTAAATATCAGCCCCACTAAATATCAGCCCAACTCTCAGGCTTTTTTAGTCGAACGCTGGGCCTTCCTATGGCTGCGCCACTTGTCCCACCCTCAGGACCAAGTCCAAGGCCTTTCTTTCAGCATTTCTCCACCAATATTCAACGTCTGCTCAAACCTCGTTTAGAGGTTTTCAATCTAACGTTGTGCCCTCCAGTGGCTGCGCCAATCACCCCACGCTAAGACAGATCCTTTTCACTAATGTCCGCCATCTGCTCAACCCTCATCCCGAAATTATCTGTTTTACCATGTATCTTCCTATGGCTGCGCAACTCGCCCCACCTTCAAAACCAACTCCAAGACCCTCCAGCTCAATCCCCCATCTGCTCAATCCTCTTACTACCGCGCCACCCGCTCACCCGGAGAATCAAGTCCAAGGCTTTCCAGCTCATGTCCACCAAGATCCGCCATCTGCTCAACCTTCGATTTCGAGGTTTTCAGTAATCTTGTGCCCTCCTACAGCCGCGCCACCGCCCTTCTTTAAGAACCAAATAAAAGGCGCTCTTGCTCATCTCAACCAGATCCGCCATCTGTGCCCTCAAATGTCCGCGCCACTCAGCCCACACTCAGAACCCAGTCCAAGACCTTCAGGCTCCGTATGAATACAACAAGCTCAAACTCCATATGCCATCGATTACCCTTTCAGAAAAGTAGGTACTCGAAACTCGCAGTTTTTGGCACCTCTACTCAGGGATGTGATGTTGGGCAGACTGGGGCATCTATATATGCAAGAAGTGAAAGGTGCATTTCGGTTAAGCCTTGGATGATCATTGGGCCAGCAATCCTGAGCCCGATTTTGATTCCCAACGCTGGACTGTGTCCAGGAGACTTTTGGAACCACCGTGGAGTCTGAGGGGAACTCCTTTGTTCCGCCAACTTTCTGACGGGGGTTTTACTCCTGCTCATTACCAAACGGGGAGACTCTTGTCTTCCCCAGTCTGAAAAACGGGGCATTTTGCTCTTTTTGGGTACCATTTTTACGATATTCGTGGTTTTGTCTTGGTTTTATATTGAATAAAACGATGAATTTCTCTAAATTGTGTTCCTCTGATTTTTAAAGCTTCAAATCTAACATTTACCATGGCCGCAGGACTTCTGCTGTGGAAAGTAGAGCAGCCAGCATTTAAGAAAAGTTTTTTGAAAGTGGTGAAAATTGGTGACACAAAAATTTCTGACCCCTCATTTACATCAAAAGGAATCTTTTTTGTCTTATTCTTTTTTTTAGCGCATGTTTAATTCAAAGACACTGACAATTTAAGCTGACATTTAATTAAATTTAATGTATAAAAATAAATGTACAATATGGTCGGTGATTGATTTATTTGTAGAAAATCCTATTGGCCGCGCACCTATTGGCGACAGCCGATAATATCTTGTTGTAAATGTGAATGAATGAAAGCTTCCGGCTGTTTCTGGAATGAACGTTGTTGCGTATGATTCAAGGGCTCACTCCAACTATCCCCCCTCAAGTTTCTACCCCCCCTCAAGTTTCTACCCACCCCTCATGGATGCGTTTAAATCTGTTATGAACATGCCAAGATGAGATTAGTTGTAATCAACCTTTTTGCGCGGCCGAAGGCCGCCTGCCGCGGAGGGCAGGGCAGTCAGAGCTCCGGAGGCCGGAGGGCATGGGTGCGGAGGCCCCGGAGCGTAGCCTAGCATGCGAAGCATGCTAGGCGAAGCGTAGGGGCCGTAGCACCCATGCCCGGAGGCCGGAGGAGCTCTGGCGCCCTGCCCGAAGCGGCGGGCGGCCAAGGCCAGCTTAAGCAGTTACCCCATTTTTGTGTCCGTCTGTCCGCATATATATCTTATATAATACGGGTGATGCCATTTTGGGGGGTGCCTCGGCGCCACCTGGATTCTTTACTTATCTTGGCATATGATAGCTCTATGTATGTCTTTTGACGAGTTATTCAATATTTTTTGGGGCGCGCAGTGTATGGGTAATGCTGAAAATATGAAATAATCAATAACGCGTCCATTTTTGCCATTTTTGGCCATTTTTTGACTTTGAAACCCCATTACTCATCAAGTTTTTAACTTTTTCTGTCGGACTTTTTTTTAAATTGAAGCTACAAGAGTTTTGCATTAAATCCAGAGGTTAGTTTTCAAAGTTTTGAGTCAAATGTTTTTAAAAAAATGGATTGACTGATGCCAATTTTTCCATTTTCGGCCTACCCAGAAGTTTGATGTATTTGGGATGAATCAAGTAAATCTTCAAGGCAAGGTTGAGTCAGTGTTTTCCAAGGCTATGCGAATGATGTGCATTGGCCTAAAGCATTCTCAAGCCTCTAAGATCTTTGAGCCTGTTGTGCTGTGTAGTGGCTGGTAAGGCCATAAAGCAGTGTGTATATGTCTATGGTTTTATCCTCTAAATAACATAATTTTATTTAAGGACGATTTAAGGGACAGTACTGGTCGCATCTTTAACTATATCTGGTACCATTGGCAAGCCAAATATGGCTCTCTTTTCTCCAAAAATTAGGTGGCCGCGCGTAGCGCGGCCACTGACCTATATGACTAGTATATATATATATATGTCTGTCCCGGGCCCGTACTCCGCGGTTTTTCAATGAAATTGGCTAATTTTTTGCATGAAGGTCCGCCTGGGTGGTATCTCCAGGCCATTTTTTGCGATGGACGTAATTTTTCGATTTTTGCCCAAAACTCAATTTTTTGATGTTTCAAAATATGAAAATTCATAAATCACTGGTTTTTCAATGAAATTAGCTGAATTTTGGCAGGTACGTCCGTCAAAGTAATATCTTGAAGCTGGCAAAAGGAATTTTCGAAATAATTATTATATCTTGATTTTTAGACAAAAACCCAAAATCTTGATGTTTCAAAAATTTGAACATGCATAAATCCATTGTTTTTCAATGAAATCAGCTGATTTTTGGCAGGTACATCCATCAAAGTAATATCTTAAAGCTGGCAAAAGGATTTATTGAAATATTTATTTTATCTTGATTTATAGACAAAAACCCAAAATCTTGATGTTTCAAAAATTTGAACATGCATAAATCCATTGTTTTTCAATGAAATCAGCTAATTTTTGGCAGGTACGTATCAACCATGCGAATTGAAAAGTTTTGTAACGTAGCTAGTGGTTATTACTTGTACTGGAACAAAGGCCGCGCATCTTGGCGATAGCCGATAATACCTTGTTTATGACTCCAATTATCCTCCCCTCATGACTCCAATTAGCCCCCCCCCCTCATGAAAATCGACTCCAACTATCCCCCCTCATGAAATTCGGCTCCAATTATCCCCCCTCATGACTCAAATTATCCACCCCTCATGATATATGACTCCAATTATCCACCCATGACTACGATTCCCAAGTCAAGCCTAAGGCCAAGTCCAAGGCTAAACCTAAGCTAACGACCCATGAGGGGGGTAGTTTCCTTGAGGGGGGGGGGGGTAGTTTGCTTGATGGGGGGGGGGGGGAGTGTAAAAACTTGAGGGGGAGAAGAACCTCATGAGGGGGGGATAGTTGGAGTGAGCCGATTCAAGTATGACTTTAGATAAGTTAATGGATAAGTAATTTGTGGCATATAAAAGAGATCATCAGTCTATGTAGCAGTTTCGATCTCGCCATTTCCGACATCTGTTGAGGTTGGTTGACGACGTTTCTTGCGAGCGTACTCCTGAAGTAGAGCAGGCTTGAGGGGACAGGGATGATTGTGCGAAAGGCTAGGAAGGGACGGCAAAGAAAGCTTTGTCGAGAAGGTAGTCGTAGGCGCCGCGGACGAGGATGTAAAACCAGATCCCGATGGCCGCTCCAAAGTCGAAAATCACCGCCAAACAGAAGGGCCAAATGGGCCCGAGTGCCCTGAAAACTGCTGCTTTAAATATCATGAGACAGCAAAGAAGCAGCAGCAGAACGTTTCAAGGTGTGGCAGGTTGTGGTTGCCAAAGATAGCTCCGAAAATAAGCTCAGCGGAGGATGTACCCGCCGCCATGGCCACCACAGCCACCACTGTCAATCCTATGCCCACCGCGATTCCAGCCATCTAAAAGCTTTCTCCCTCAAAACCAGCGCCAAACGCAACTTCTCCAGCCTAACCTGAAAGATCATATGGGGCCAGAGAAGGTTGGGCTTTTCCAAGGCCATGCCGGCGAACATGAGAACGATGGTGACCAGGAAAACAATGGCTGAAAATAGAGCATGAAAACTTGAGATGTCGGGCAGTTGGCGGCAACCGGCAAGGATCTGAATGCCGATGGCGACGCCGCCAAGGAGCTCCAGACCCACAGTGGCCCACCAGAAGTAGTTCAGCACCACTGCCCCCACCATCAGCAACAACTCCAGCACACCCACCACGTACGGGCAGTGCCTGCAGGATAGTGCTGCTCATTGAGGAGAAGTGGAGGAAAGGGGTGGGAAGGAGGACTTGTAGTGGAGTAGCTCGCAGCAGGCATTGGCCAAATAAAGCTCGGAGTCGGGGTCAAAGACAAAGGGGGTGGCGACGGCTGTGACGCTCTTCTCCTTCCCATCTTCTTCCGCCTTCACCACCTCGTCCTCTTCCGCCGCGCCTGAAAGCATGGGAGTAAAGTGGTGGATCGTGAGGGTGGTGAAGAGGATGGACTGGTGGGCGGAGTGCTGCTGGGCGGAGGCGAAGGTTGGCCGTTGGAAGTGGCGGGTTCGGAGGGTGGTGGAGAGTTTGTGATCACCGTCACGCCCGCCTCCGCGTCCACCGCCGCCTCTCGCATTTCCATCTCCTTCTCCTCACCCATCACTTTTCACCTGCACTTTCATTTTATTCAAAAAATTTCAAATTTCCAGCACGATTGATTGTGCAAATGAATAATGACAACAGTGGGCGGAATGGGGAAAAGAGAAAATAGAGGTAGAAGAGAGTAGGGCTAGGAAGAAAGGACAGCGGCAATAGAGTTGGGAACAAGTTGGTGGCAGGTGGCAATGAGAGTGGAGGGAGGCAGCGATGGTCCCTGGTCCCTTTGCGAACAGGACACTGGCATCTACGTATTTACACCCTCCTATTGCCAACGTCACTACCCTCTCTCCCTCTCCAGTGCCCCTACCCCCCACAAGACCTTCCGGTTTCAAAATTTAGTAAAGTACAAACTATTTTACGCATTACCCAAAGATAGAAAGCGATTCGCCAAAACAAAAATCATTTTACATGATCGATTGAGTTTTAAATTAAGAAATTTCATCCACACTAAATTATTACATTTTTTTCTGTTGCTTCATTTGCTTTTATAAATTATATTTGAAAATCTTCAAATCTAGAAACTACTCTTTTGCTAGTCAAATTTGCTAATATTTTTGTGTTATTCAACAATCTGAGTAATTTCGATCGGTCAAGCATGAGCATAACGCAAAGCAAAAAGTTACCAAAAAGAAGCTGGCACTCTGAGACTTGTCAACCGAAAGCAAGACGACGCAAAGCACGTGAGTATCACCAATCCGCGAGCGATGTAAAACCCAACTTGTCACAAATACTGCATGCAGGCAAGCAATGTACATAGTCTGAATCCCAAATAGGACAGCGAAGGATAAAGCAAAAGCTGCTTTCTAAATGGCAAAGCAACGAAAGCACTTGTGACAAATAAGATGAAGGATGGCGAACCAGACAGAAAGACAATTATGCGCTACTGATTCTTCTGGTGACGGAAAGAGGGGACCATGCGCTGGCGAGAAAATAGCGTAGTCTGGCGTTTGGCTCCCTCCTCCTCCTCGTCCCCGTCCAGCTCGAACAACTTCCGAAGGTCCTTCAGCGTCAGCTTGGCCACATTCGCTGCTCCAGTGCTTCAACAGCCTCATTCTCTCCTCTCATCCCTCCCTTCACTGGTAGGGGCAGAACCCAGACAGGACGCTGTTGGCCAGTTCAAGCTTCGCCTGCTGCAGCTCGTGAATGCGCACTTCGATGGTACGCTTGCAGATGAACCTGCCACAATTGAGGGATGGGCAAGAAAGGGAGGAGACAGGAGGGAGGACTTGTGGATGTAGACTTTCTTGGTCTGTCCCATGCGGTAGATGCGATCGCCTGCCTGCTTTTCCAGGGCCGGGTTCCAGTGTAGGTCGAGCAGGAAGAGATGGTTCCCGCCCACTAGGTTGAGGCCCACGCCGCCAGCCGTCAGACTCAGCAGCATCACCGACGGTTCCTCGCCTACTGTGTTGAATGCGTCCACACGCTCCTGCCGTTTGTTCATCGGCACCTGCTCTTTTCTTCCAGGTTATAATAGGCCTCGTATAAAACGGAGGAGACCTGGCCGTTGATCTCGGTGATGCCGATCTTGGAGCCCAGCTCAGCCTTGAGACGAGGGCGCACCAGCCTCTCCAGCACCGTCGTCCACTGACTCACGATAACACTGAAGATGGAGGGAGAAGGGGTGGATGAATGGTTTGGATGGGAGAAGGGGTTTGGGTGAACATCTTGTCGCCGGTGGAGTGGATGCGACGGATGTGCTGGACGAGAGCGACGAGCTTGGTGCTGTTGTAGTCGGGCTGGAAGAGGTCGGCGGCTACGAGACCCTCGGGCACCACCGCCTCCATCACACCCAACTCCACCCCGCCACCCGCTTCCGCTCGCATCTCCTCCGCCTCTTTCTCCGTCTAGCTCATCCTTTTCACCGTCAAGCAAGGAGCAAATGGCAAAAATGTGGGCAACAATTTGAGGGTCGGAAAGCTGGAGGCCCTCGAGGTTGATGCCCTCCTGGATGAGGTTGAGGTGGACGGCTGCCTGCTGCAGACGAAGTAGCATCACCAACATCGTTCGCATCTTCAATCCTTCATCCTCACCCTACGCCCTGATCCCTCCCTTCCAAGAGTTGATGCCTGTCCGAAATTGCCCTCGTCGCTGGCGCCGGAAGACTTGCCGCCGATTTTGAAGAGATTGGAGGCAGCCTGGGCCTGGTTGTCGGCGCCCCAGTGGCGGGCGAAATCTGCATCCCTCTCACTTGCTGTGTGCAGATACTCCGCCGCCTTCAATCCACAATCACTCATAAGGCATCCAAAAAGTGCTCTGATAGTGACTTGAAGCTGGCTGGCTCGGAAGAGCTGATCGTAGATCTCCCGCTCACCCGGCTGAAGGTCCAGCTCGTGCACCACGCTCTCACGCTCCGGCAGTTCCACCTGAATCCACACTATTTACCTTTCTTTTCCTCTTCACTCCCAGCTGAAGTGAACCAGAGCTTTCTTGGTGAAGTTGCAGGTTTGGGCCTTGGTGCGACGAAGGACGAGGGCCTTGACGAGTGTATTCAGCCGCTCTTTGCCCGCCGATGCTCGAGCACCCGGCGGACCCACATCTGCGCAGGCGCCTAACAATTACTACTTTTTTCAATTGAGCCTCCTACCCCCACTCAATCTATCAATAGCCTTTACTGCTGGTGAAAAGGGAAAGAACCGCCATTGCCGGTCTCCACCCATTCGTTCCAGACGCTGATCTCGTCGAGCGGGGAGACGCGAAGGAATTTGATGAGGGCGTAGAAGTCCTTGAGGCGGTTGTGAATCGGCGTCCCCGTCAGACACCAACGACTCACGCCCGGCAGTCGGAACACCGCCTTCGCTCGAGCGCTTCACAGACACAACCACCTCTTCCCACTGCACCGCAGCACTCATGAAATGACCTGTTGTAGTTCTTGATCATATGGGCCTCGTCCAGCACAATGCGCTCCCAGGCGATTTTCATCAGCGGACTGGAGTGACGCCCGGGGCTACGCTCCTCCTCCATCTCCTTTTCTTCTTCACCCTTCGCTGGACTCACTCAAACAACAACAACCCACAGATCACAGCCAATGAGAGGAGGCTAGCAGAATACCTTCGTATGAAACGACGTCGTAGGTTGTTATGATGACGTCGTACTCCAGAAGACTGTGGGCGTTGTACTTCTTCCGTCCCGGGCCGTGGTAGACGAGCACCCGCAGGCGCCCGCTCCTGGCAACAGCAAAGGATGCTGAGGAAGGAGGTGGATTCGAAGAAGGGAGTAAAGAGGACTTGGTGCGGCGATCGATCTCGGAGGCCCACTGGTTGGCCACGGAGGCGGGGGTGATGACGAGGGTGGCGCTGGAGTTCCTGAGCTTGGCCCGTCTCGCCGCGTCTTTGCGTCGCCCCATCTCTACCTCACTCACAGGATTTTCCTGTGATCTCTCCTCGCTCTCTGTCACAGCTGAAGGATGGGGCAGGGAACTTTGAGGAGCTGACGTCGTTTGAGAATGAGTGAAATGATGGAGAGGGTCTTGCCAAGGCCCATGTCGTCCGCCAGAATCCCGCCCGGCGGAGACTGCATCTCGCGCCACAGCATCCACGTCAGTCCCCAGCTCTGCAGCGAGCAGGGTAGATTGATGGGAGTGAGGATGAGAGGGAAAGAGGGATGGATGCCTGATGACGCATGAGGGTGACGCCGCGAAGGCCAGCAGGATCCTCGGTGAGGTCCGCGTCCGTAGGTGCCGTCTGCAGTGAGGTATGGAGGGCCTTGACTGCCTCCTTCGTCACGTGCTTGGCCTGGTACATCCGATCATTCGTCATCTGGCCCCCAAACAGATGCTTCCCTGCAACACCAGCTTTTCTCGGCCCTTGGGAAAGAGAAGGCTGGGCAACCGTAATGTCCGTCGGCGAAGACGCGGGCGTACTGGATGCGCTGCGGCGTAGTGGGCATGCTCCACTTCTCCGCTTTCCCGCTCGGCCCAGCTGCTTCCGGCGTTTCCGGCGCTTTCGCCCATCGCTCGTCCAACACCTCAGACCCATTAGAACCATCCACCCCAGCCCTAACAGCTCAACTAAGAGAGGCATCACCTGAGCGGCCATGGCCCAGTCCCCAGCCGCGATCTTGGCCTTGATGCCAGGACGCGGCGGCGCCGACATGGCCGGCATACGACTCAGCTTCTCCGAGAGCTGTCGAATGGTGGCCTCCGCCTCGCTGATGGAGCGCAGGAGTTTGAAGCCGCCGTCGGGGGCAGCGGCGATGTTGGCGCTGTTGCGGATCCGCTCCAGGCTCACCAGACGCTTCTCCTCCATCGCCAGCTTCTCTACCACCGCTTCGCGAGCCTTCGCTGCCTACAATTCACTCACTCTCCATTCCAAAGCAATCAAAAGACTAGTTAGTCAAACTTCTTTGCCGATGGGAGGGGAAGGATGCTTCTCAGCTGCCTCTTCCTCTTCGTCGGAGGACAGCGGCACTAGGTCCTTCAATTGTCTGACTATATTGTCTGATTATATGCAAGCAAAAGTGATTCGAACAATGCGCTTTTTGGGGACGGGAATCTCGCGAATGTCCTCCTCTTCCTCATCGGTGTCGTCGGTGGAAGGCTCGTAAGCTGCTTCTTCCTTAGCATCGTCCTCCTCTTCCGAGCCACTCTCACAGCTTACCTCCTCCTCCCCCTCTTCATCCTTCTCCTCCTCAATCATTAGCGGTATTCCTACCAAAACTGAGATTGTATAAATGAAACTTCTTCGCTGGCGTCTTCCTGCATGGAGGTTTGCTGATCGCTGTCCTCCTCCTCCTCTTCGTCTTCGTCTTCCTCGGCATCAAATCCGCCTGGCTGGCTGGATTTGGAAGGGCTGCAAAATCATTTTGCGGCAATCTAGTGTCTACGAAAAAAGGATGAAAAAGCTGGGGCTAACCTGGTGCCTCCGTCGCTGAACATGCTGTCCTCCAGCACAGCACGCCGATGGGACTTGGCTGGCGACGCCTTAGGCTCTGGCTTCGCGCTGCAGATGTCTTTTGCTCCCAACGCTGCTAATTGAACGAAGAGGCTCCAACTCCTGGCCGAAGAAGTCGCTGGCATCCAGGTTGAGCGGCGGTGGGAAGTGGGTAGGCTCCGGCGTTTTGTCCGCCTCTCGCTCTTCCTCCTCCTCTTTCTTCACTCCGTCTGCAGCCTTCCATTCTTATTCCACCCCTCTCTTCCACCAATGAAACTCTCACGGGCGCTGGACTGGGTTTTGTAGGGCGAAGGGCTGGCGTTGAATTTGAAGGGGCTGATGGCGGAGCGGCTGCGATGGGAGAGATTGCTGTCCTCCTTCTCGGGGGACTCGGCGGTGGAGAGCTCGGCGAGGGAGTCCGCTATATCCGACACCATGGACTCGTCGATCAGGCCTCCCACGTCGCTATCCTCCATCCCACTACGCACCGAGCCTTCCCCGACCTCGCTCATCGATTCATCTCAATCGCATTATTCGGTGCTTTTTTCCGGACAAATTGAAAAGAGACCGATGATTTGGTTCTCGGAGTCGTCGAGGGCTGGCTGATTGAGCTGGCTTTTCTGAGAGGAGGTGCGGGAGAAGACCGGCGGCTGTCTGCGTCCCAGCGCCGGGGTGCTCGTCAGGTTGAAAGCGCTCAGCGGAGCTCGACCATCCTCACCCAGTCCGCCTTCCTTATCAGCCATCTTCTTCTTTTCGCTCAAATTATTTCTCCTTACAGTGGCAGAAGGAACTGCTGAACTCATGAACACGGCCAAAGGCGGGAAACTGGGGCAGAGGGAAGGGAGTGGCGGCAGTAGCAATGGAATGGATACAATTGCCGGGCGCACACAGAAACTCTTTCGTGACATTTTTTACAAGATTCCAGAGTTGAAGTGTTGAAGAAATAAAAAATTGAAAAAGGTAGGGCCGGGATCGAGAACAGAGAAGAAATAGGACATGGTATCGCGGCAAATGTAAAAAAAATTGGTTACGGCGACGACACCCATAGTTTTTTGAGCTAAGTGACGAGCAGGGCAACGTTCAAAGATACTGACTTTTTCAAACAGGGCTATTCATGACTATATCCTCATCGGAGGCCGCGTGCAAGGAATAGGAAACACCAGCTGGCGGGACGGGGGCGACCATAAGGGTTATAAGGGGCAGACTGTTATAAGGGGTCACAAAAGGCTCAAGATAGACAAATTACTCAAAGTTCAACCAATTAATAAAATTTTAAACAAGATTAGGATGGCGTAGAAGAAAATGAGTGGGGTATGGCGCTGAGGGACAAAACGGCGAGACATAGTCGACAGCTTTGGACGGGTCAACTGCGGAAACAAGGATGGGAGAAAAGCAGGGAGTAATGGCAGATGACTTAGCAGACGTCGGCTTCGTGCTCATCTACCATCACATTGGCAATAGGGGCAAAAGCAGTGGGGCGTATCGTAGGTCATGTATCTTTACCGCCAAGCTCAGATGAGAGTTTGCGCGAAAGAGAGAAAAGTGCCTGGTAGCCGCCAAATCTCTTCTCTTCCACTAGCAGGGCATTGGCGCGACTTTGAAGACGCGAGCCTCAAGCCTCTAATGCAATGCTACCCTAATTTAATCAAAATAGGAGAATCAATTATGCCAAAAACATGATAACGAGTTGCTGATTTGCTGATTGCTGAAAGAAGAATAAGCAGCCCAACAACAGAGCATGCGAAAAGTGCGTTGCAGTTTTTTAATTTTGATGATTCAGGACTGTGGACTGTAAGGGTGAAGCTGTTGAATTCTACCGCATCAACAATGTCGATACTGAATGCCGATACTAATTTTGGCTATTTCTTGAATCTGATCTCTGTGTGTAGATGGACTTATTTCATATCATAGCTAAGAAAAGTAAATTCATTTGCGTGTAGTAAAAAAAGAACAACTCAGCTTTCTCTGGTATAAAATTGTCGGGAGTGCTTGGATTAAAAAGTGCACCAAGAAACAGACTTTGATTCAGAAAAGTCTGTGTGTTTAATTTGAGGTAATTGCTTGTAAATTAATAAAGCACCCGAACTTGGAATCTGGGACATGCTTGCTGGTCTTTTATTTGACTTCGTCACATATTACAGAAAAAACGGGATCAATAAAATTTAAACTGAAAAGAAGATGGAAGTAGAGAAATTGAATTGGAGAGGTGGAAGAGAATTGGGCTGTAGGAGTGTAGCGTGATTTGGAGGGAAGACAAGAGGGGGAGGGCGGGAGACTACGGCAGGCTCGTGGGTGTTCGATTGCGGTGGGCGGCGGGGGATGGTCATATATGTCTATGAGGGGGAGGGCAAAGAGAGGGCTTTGAGGGGTTGGAGGGTGGGGCTTGAGAAGTGGGCAGTAGAGGCTGGCGGGCTTAGGCCATCTTCTCAGGGCCAAGAAGGGCGGGAGACACGCGCCCCGTTGGAGTATCGTCGAATTTCCGCCCCTCCTTCCTTCCCGCCCCCCTCCACTCCCTGCTTTCCTCGCCCAGGCCACAGGGCAAGAGGCTAAACCTCAGCCTCCTCTCCTCAACCCCTCTCCTCTCCTCCCCTCTGACTCCTCTCCTTTCCCTCAGCAGCCCCAGGGCCTGGGCATTGATGAGCCAGCGGAGTTTCCCACGCCGCTCCGCTTATCAAGCGCCGCCAGCAAGGCACTCAATTCCTACACACACGCTTTACGAGCATCACCAACCCTCCGCTCCTCTCTCTGCTCTCTCCCGCCCAAACTCATGCATATCGAAGGCCGCGTCTCATCCCCTGGGGCAGCTGGTGTGGGAGGGAGGAAGAGAGGGAAGAAAGAGCTGAGCTTCGCCTTTCCGCGTCCACCACTCCCAGACCTTTTCGGGATGCCAACCAGGGGCCACCTCTTCTTCCCACTCATTTTCCGCTCCCCCGCACAGCCTTTGCATCAAAGAGTCCTTCTTTTTGCAATTTTGCTCTTTCCTTTTTTATTTCTTGCAACGTACAGTTTTTGTTCATCACAGCACCAAGCAAACTTTGATTGTGAGAAAGAGGATGCTTGGCCTTTTTGGAAGAGTGGATATAGCTTGGTTTGGACGGTTGATGGATAGGAGGGGGCAGTGTCAGTTGGGGAGGGTTAGGAAGGGAGAGGATGTTGTGTAGAGTAAGGATAGGGTGCTGGCAATCCGCAAGCTGTTGCCCAAGTAGAGTGGCTGATTCCCTGGGGTTTAGCAGAGGCAGGAGATGGACGTGTTAGGCCAGCAACTGCGGAGGAAGCGGAAATTTCATTTCTACTCCGCTCCACATCTCGCGTAGGTCATGAATCATCATATGTACATCGCCGTCTTCCCACTTCCCCCTTTCCTTCCCCTTTCCCACCCCCAGCCCTCATTTGGCCCGATAAAAAGAATAGATATCCCTCCAGCCACTAGCTATTGCAAAACCCTGCTGTTCTCAGCCATCGCTCATTCTCAGAAATAGGCCGCCTCCTCTTCTTTGCTGATTGTGGCCAAAAGGCGAAAATGCAGAGGGATAGCAATTAAATTTGACTATGAATATGCATATTATTGCTATTTAAGTTGATAAAGCCATAATTCTTGGGAGGGTTGAAGCTTGAAGATGGTATTGGGAGTGAGAAGAATGAGAGGTGATGGCTGCTGCCCACTCATTCCTCTCACCGCTTCTCATGCGGAAGGCTGCGAACGCTCACTTTCAGCCTCCACTTCATTCAAGACTCTTCACTGCCCCACAAACCCCCTTTCTACCCATCCAACCCCATTTTTTCTTATCCTCTTTTCGCGCAGCTCGCCCCAGCCCAGACCCACACTGATGTTAATTGAGTGCTTACGCCTATGCGAAATGCTTGATTGAATTCAAATATATTTGCGTTGAAAAAAAGTGTAGCTAGAGTTGCAAGGAAAAGCAAATTGTGAAAAGCGTGAGGGTTTAGGGAAGTGGAAGGAAAGCATTTGTCCTAAGCGCCTTTTATGGGGCGGGCATAATTCTGCGTCCAGCTCGCGGCGCTCTTACGCTCCGCCAAACTCCATAAAACGTCCCCTTGAGCCCCTTACTTAATCCCGTCCCTGCTCCCATTGCAGACATGCGGGAAGCGGGGTGGATGAGTTTGGAGGCTGTGATGGACGCGGAGTCAAAGCTGGCCGACCTGTAATGCCTCTGCGACGTCTTCTCCCTAGGTTCACTCCTTTCTATCTTCTTCTTGTCGGACTGGCGCTGCTAGGGTTGTATGTGTATGTGGATGATCAGGTAAGGGAACTGGAAAGAGGACTCGGTCTGCCTCATCAAAGTCTCCTTTCAGGAGGGGGGCCCAGGCTCGCCTCACGGGGCTAATGAGCGCCCCCTTTTTACATCCCTCCTCCCTCTCCTCCGACACCGCCCACTTCTCCCTCCGCTTGCCCCCTCATTCACTTCCACCCGACCCCCTCCTCTGCTTCAGGCCACTTTTTTCCCAGATTAGGCCCGGCCTCAGAGTAGGTCTGACTGTAAAAAAGGGGACGGAGGGAGAGAGGGAGAAAAAGAGCGGGAATGAGGTGGCTAGGAAGGGTTGCGCGCGGGGCAGTGATAGAGCTGCTGACTGACTGCCTGCCCTGCCCTGCCTTGCAGCGACCAGATCCAATTGTCCCCGCCGCTTCACTTTCATAACCTCTTCCTCCTTCTTCCCCCGCCAACTCTCCCTTCCGAAAGGAACGCCTACTTTTGATGGGCTTCCAGATGTGGCGCGATATATGGGAAAAGTATGGCCTTTTTTCTACGCTTGTAGTAAGCAGCAAAGGTTGGCACCAAAAAAACTAGCAAAAGGAGTCCTCCAGAAGCAATTATAGCTTCGTACGGGGTCAAAAGGATGAAAGAGCATGGGCTTAGTAGTAGATGGATCATGAGGTAGAATAGAGAGTCTTGGTAGCTGTGGAAGCGAGAGGTTAGAATGTTTGTCTAGGCGGGGTGCGTGGGCAGCGTAGGCGAGGAGTGAGAGTGGGACAAAAGGCAACAGAGAGTGTCTGCGGGCTGTGGGTGGGGTTGGAGGGAGGCTGGTGAAATGTGGGGCTGGGCGAGGCCCATCATCCGTTTAGCGCGTTGCGATTTGTCAAGGCGAGAAAGCGAGAACCCAGCCCCCAAACATCGCCCAAACACCCTCCCCCAAACACCCCTCCCCCTTCTGCCCCCGGCCCCCTAAAGGGTGTGGATAATCCGGAAGCCAATAGTTGGCCGCAAAGCCTGGCCTGCTTCTCAGTCCTCCACACCCTCTTTCCACAACACCAGCTGATTGCGGCTCGGGATGTCAGACTCAGTGCACTGTGGAGAGTAGGCTGGTGTGAAGGAGTGCTAGCCATGCCTAGATTTCCGTTCGGGGACTAGCTGCCCCACACCTCTCCCTGCCACCATGCAGCTGACATGGAAAACAACATTGGTTATTTCATCTTACTCTTTTTGCCTCTTTACTTCTTCCTCTTTACTTAACAAGAGCGGTATTGGTTGCATTTCAGATGAGTTTGGGCTTAGGATGGGCGGCTGCCGTGGCGTTGGCGTCTCTGCTTCATCTCCCCACCACCACACCCGTCGATCCCTGTACAACCCCACCACCACCCCCATCTCTTCCATTCCAGCCTCACTCATGGCTTCCAATTGAGCCTGTCCCTGCATCTGGTTCGACGGCTACGGACATCAGAACAACGGCAGCTTCATGTCTCCCGACTGGCCTCAGCCCTACGATCCTGACATTCGGGTCATCACATAGTCTTCTCTCAACTCCCTCACCTAATGCAAGACCTTGTCTGCAGTGCCTTCTCTATACATTTGTGGGTGCTGCAAATGAAGTGGTGGAACTGACCTTCTTCTCCCTACACCTCGGCCAGCGCAAGGAGGATGGAACGTTAGCCTTCCATTCTCCCTTCTTAACTGAGCAGTTGAGAAAGGGGGCTGAACACAGATGCGGAGACTTCGTGCGCCTGTTCCTGGACGTGGGTAAGGACGGGCTGGACGGCGTGAACGAGTCCTCGCAGTGGGAGGTTGAGCTCTGCGGCTCCCAGGCCTCCGCGGGTCAGCCCCTGCACTACTGGTCCGCCTCCTCCATGCTGGTGCTGGAGTTCCACTCGGACTCCGTCTCGGACGCGGCCACGGAGCGCGGCTTCATGGGCGAGTTCCGCTTCCTCGACAAACGCTCCTTCGCCACCGACGGCAAGAAGATCGGCGAGCCCTGCGACTATCGCATCTCCTCCCGCCCCGAGACCAAATCCGGCCGCATCGTCAGCCCTCGATTCCCCTTCCACTACCAAAGGTTTACTTCTTTCTAGCTCACCTTCTACTGGGCTCACCCATTTGTCCATCTTTTCAGCGATACCAAATGCAACTACTACCTCCAAGCAGCTCCCGGCGAAGTCGTCAAGCTCCAGTTCAAGACCGTGGAACTGCCTCCCGTTGATGGAAGGTGAGGATGGCCTCTGGGCTTAGGAGAAGGAATGAGAGAAATGGCCGCCTACAGCTGCATATCTGCCAAGACGCTGATCTACGTCTTCGATGGCCAACGCGGGCCTCAGAAGGATCTAAGGCCGCGCCGCCAAATCCGCCGCATCCGTCACCATCCTACCATGTCAGTGCAGGAAGAAGGGATGCTGGGATGATGTGGAGTGGAAGAGTGATTGAAGACTAGGATCATGGCTGCATCGTCGTCGGCGGAGACGAATTCGACCGCTGGCGGATGGTGCATCTTGGCCACTGCCCAACTTGATTGGGGAATACTGCGGAAGAAGGGAGGCTGAGGACACGCTCATTTCCTCTGGTCCCGCTGCCACTGTTCAATTTATCGCCCACAGCAATCATCAACTTCAGGTTTTGGTCTTCATTTGCTTTTTTCTCTGTCTCTACCTTGCTCATTCCAAGATTAGGCGTTTGGCTTCAAAATTTTCTGAAGAAAGCGTGTACTTTCAGCTCTTTCACCCTAACTGATAAAATTGAATCAACAAAAAGAAAAAAATAAAGGAAATCTTGAAAAGGGTTTCTAGAATATTACGAAACAATTTTCTTCAAGACATTTGCATTTATCTGACTTAGAGCGGAGTATTTCAGAATTACGCGAAGTATAAAAGAACTTTTCAACGATGTTTATATTTAGCTATCTAAGTCATTCAAAGCCTCTAAGCAATCAGACTCCAGACCACTGAGAAGAAAGTTGTAACATTTCCAGTTTATTTCAACCGCTAAATGTTTTGGTTTCCCAATAACGCATACCATTCGATAAAAATGTAGTGCAAAAGTTTTACTAGAGCTGATTTTAGGGTCGTGGGTTCTTAGCGGAGTATGAATTCGTGGATGCCTCCTTGGGTGGTCTAGGCATTCCACCCACGCTTCAAGGACCCGATCCTACCGAGTGGCCTCATATTTTTGCTGCAGGTTTCTATTTTTTCTTTATGTCCCACATGGCGAGTCTACAAACCGGGCATTCAAATGAACGCATCCTATTGTCAAACTTCGGTTTTCTTTGCCAGGTTTACTTTCTTTTCCAGTTTTGTTATCTTTTTCTGCTTAGCATTACGATTACGCATCTGTTATTTAGGGCGAATTGCCTTTAAATATTAAAGGAACGAATAAAACAAAAGCTTGTTTTGCTGGTATTTCGAGTAGAAACAATGTAGATAAGGTGCTTCAGCTTGCGAGACACTAGGAATACGATGAGCTCATATCTTTTCACTCTCGCTGAAGGGCCTAAGCTGTGAAAAGTGCTTCCTTTTCACGCCAATCTCCAATCTCCGTGCCAGTGCGGTGCTTGCCTCGATCCGCTCTGTCTGCTTCCACTCGAAAATAGAAGAGTACCGCGGAGGGCAACATTGGCAGATAAACTGAGCAGTGGAGCGTGAGAAGGGTGGGCGAAACTGTTTTAGTCGTGCTAGGCTCGCTGAGGGAGAAACTGCGGGGGCCTTTTTGTCTAGCAGAAGCTGATTGGCAGAGGAAGAGCGGCGGGGCGTTTTGGCCTCTTAACCGACTGGCCCTAATCCAATCTTCTCCTCCTTCAAGGGCCCTGGGACTAGGAGAAACCATCCTCATCTTCCCTTTCCGCTCATGAGACTTCACTTTTCTTTCTCTTTCTTCTCCACTCTTCCTGCAACGACGATGCTGGATAGGGCCTGGCCGAGAGAGGACTTTGGAGGGTCGGATGCGGGGCATTGATTTTGGGCAGGGTAGGAGGCGGGAGTAGAAGAGCGAATGCATATGTAGCCCCGAAATGGCTTTTAGAGGGCCCGAGCGGGACTTCCGTACCTCCAGCCCTCCTTCCTTCCTCTCACCCTTCTTCTTCCCTCCACCCTCCTCCTCCTCTCACCCTCCTTCCCTCCCCCTTCTCCTCCAAGCCTCCATTCCCCTTGAGCCCCTCTTCATTGGCTATGCTCAAAGGCTGCGCTTGTCTCCGGCCCCAGTTCATATGTGGGAATGCTGTGGGCGCGAGTGAGCTGAGGGAAATTGCATTTTTCCAGAGTGGCGGAGAGAGAAAGGGGAGTGAGGGAGGGGGCGGAGAGAAGCGAAGAGGGAAATGGAGTGGAAGCGCCGATAGACGGCTGGGAGGGGAGGAGTGGGTAGGGTAGGAGGGGAGCCATATGAGGCTCTATGCGAGGCTGTTGAGTGAGGCCTGCCTCTGCCTTCCGCGGCATGTTGCCATGCTCTACACCCTACTCGCCATGTCCAACCTGCTCATACGACAAAACTCTGTCGATGCGGCTTTCCCAGATGGTTCTTTCCTCCTCCACTTTTCCATTTTACTCCTCGTCATAGACAGAAGATGGTTTGAATAAAGACAAAGAGGGAGATTGAAGGGCGCAAGTGCGAGTACGACATTAGCAGTGCGGACTCGATGAAAGGTGGCATGATCTCCTCTCCCAACTACCCCAATCCTTACCCTGCCGATCTCAAGGTCCCGTGCTTTCTGCCTTCTCTGAGCAAAATGTAAAGATGTTCGTTGCAGTGCACTTACACATTCCGCTCGAACTCCAAGCAGCGGGTGCAGATAATTTTCCGAGACTTCGACCTCTACCTACCGCCCAGTTTGGCAGAGGAGGAAAGGCCAAAGTGCCGGGGAGAATACGACCATTTCACTGCCTACGTTGAGTTGGAGGGACGCATGTCTGAGGTAAGCTCTCTCCAACCACCAGCCCTCCCCTTCTAGCTCAGCTCTCTCACCCATTTCAGATCGACACATTCTGCGGCTCAGAAACCCCACATCAGCTGATGAGTGCGAAGACAATCCTCACTGCGGAGTTCATCACCCACTTCCACCCCGAGACACCCGAAGGCCATTTACGCCGTGGCTTTCAATTCGTCTACAAATTTGTTGACGACTACGGCATCCAGGCTGGACAACGCGATCCCAGACACGGTACCATTTACTTATTCAATACAACCTATTCTTTTTCATATTTTCTTGGAGATAAACTGAGACTAAAACAATCAATTCAAGCAATCACAGCCTCTTCTCAGTCTCAAAATGACCCTTGTTGCAGTGTGTGGCTTCATCTTCAATGCGTCGGAAGCGTCGAACGGCTCCATTTACTCGCCCAACTACCCTGGCTACTATCCCAGGGCCACCGATTGCCATTACGAGTTTCATGGACTCCCCGACCAGCATATCCGCATTCACTTCACCTACTTCGACGTCGAAGGATACGCTAAGTTCCATCTTCATCCTTCCTTATCCTTCCACCCTTCCGCCACACAGCTCATCTTTCACACCAACACTGCAGCCTTTCAACACTTGAGCAACAAAACCGATCACCTTTACAGTTTTATTGTAAGAAAGAACTAGGCCTATGCCTACACCCAATGTGATCTGCTCAAGGAAAAAAGCAATGGAAATTAGAACTTTTTTCTTTGAATTATTTTTCATTAACTCACTCAGATGACAATAATTTTAGCCCCCATTTCGATAAATCTGCTTTTAACACAAACCACTACTTCCGTGAAACTCTAAAGAGGAAAAGAGTGACTTTAGGCTGGTTATGATGAGGAATAGAGTTTTGCAGCCGTCAGTATGCAACGCCGTAATGCCCCCGCACTCATTGCATGCGCTGTTTTCTTAACACAGCCGCAATATGGGGAAGTCAAGTGCAAATAACCTTGCTTCAGTCTCTCACAATGTCAAATTCACCACTCTCATATACTATGGCACCCTGTTGTTCGCCAGTGTTTGCTCATTATCGCGGGCAATGTCAGTTTTCCGCCCAGCTGCAGTTTTGAAAAGAAGCATGCATTTGTAGTTGTGATAATGAAAGCCAGAGCGATTACGTCCTCTTCTCCAACTACCGGACCATGGACCGGAAAAACCAGCGATTTTGTGGGCTCAGAAAGTTTGCTTTGTCTTCCAAATTAAGCCCCGCATCGCGTTCAATTGCAGGCCTGAACTGCAAGAGTCCGAAGCAAATTTCTTCAGGATGGTCTTCCACTCTAATTCCATCTTTGATGGCACCGGCTTTTACGCTCACTACCAGTTCGCCAGAAAAAGTTGGTTCTTTGGCAACCAAATGAAAATAAGATCATATTTTTTTTCCAGCAAAGCCAGCCATACGGCAAATGAAAGTGAACAAGCCGACATCCAAGAGCTGGCAACCTCAAATACACCTTCTTATCTTATTACTTGCTCTTCCATTTCTCCTTCTCTCCTCTGCTCACTTTTCTTTTTAATGTTTTCTTTTTGTCCTATCATTGCGTTTTTAAATTTAAAAACATTCATTTATTACACGGAAATTAGAGGACAGAACAATTGCATCTAAGGAAGTGAACAAGAACCCGAATAAGGAATGCGAAGAATGAAGAAATAGCAAAAACAAGTCAAGGAGCAGTGAAAATGTCCTGACCAGAGCCTTCAATGGGAGCATGAATGTCGATGAGCTGAAGCAGAGGCTGCTGGTCCTCAGCGGCGGCGATGTTGGAGCTTGCGGAAACAGCACTGTTTGCCAGCCTACGCAGACTTCCACGACTCACCGCCACTGGCATGTCCACCACATGCACCAGAACACCCGGCCGTGTCTGGAAACCAGCGCCTTCTCTCACGCCATCTTCGAAAAAGCCATGGGGCACCGGAATGTCGCACTTCTTCACGATAGCTCCGTTCACCTTCACACGCGGTCCTTCCTTATCAGACCTCAGCTCTGCGCCTGCAATTTGTCTCTTGTCAGCTTTGGTTCTCAGAAAATGATGAGCTGTAGGGAGCCATTAAGATTTCGGAAGTTGGGGCGGTCGAACCAGTTAACCCGCTCCATCTGCTTGCAGCATACAGATCCTCAAAGTATTCACTACTTCCGAGGCAAAAGAAACGTAAATTCTGAGAGCAACCCGCAATCATATGAGCTTGCACGAACTCTCGAAGCAGGGTTTCGTTCATGTTTTCTGGAATGGGTCCCAAGAGGTTCTCCAAGGCCTTGTTTTCGGGCACCAGCAGAGTTCCTGAAGCCAGTTTGCTCAACATGGAACAAAGAGGACTTGGAATTTTGAAAGAAAAACCCTGGAAGTTGGTGGTTTGCAAAAGTGTGGAAGCGCTGAGCAGCTGCGCAAAGCGGGTGAGCTCCGGACGGGAGGCGAGGAACTCTAGCAGGCTTTGCTGCACCACTGGCATGGCCTGAAAAGGAAGGAGTGAAAGGATTGTCATGGGAGAAGAGGGCTGAATAAGACCTCTTCCAATCGGTGTAGAAATCCGTTGCAGCCCTGGAGGTTGAAGGCGGAGAGGCGTTTGCAGGCGACAAAGGCGCTGCCGATGGAGCCCCCCAGGCCCGTGCCCGCCGCGTCCAGCACCAAGCGTAGAGGACGTGGTCGCACACTTGCAAAGGCCCAGCTTTCGGGTTTGGCTAGGATTGGGAAAGGAGGATACTTGGTGAAAGCGAAGCGTCCGTCCAGACTGGTGAAGAGAAGCGATTGGCCGGCTTTTATGGGCACAGGACGCTCGGTGATATGCGCCAACAGCAGTTGCTGAAGCTCCTCTGCCGTTGCATTGTCCGTCAATTCCTGCAGTGCTCAGACGATGAGTAGTTGGAAGGGCGATAGAAATTGGGATGAAAGGGACAGAGAAGGCGGGTGGAAGGAAGAGAGTGGCGTTGGGCATGGCATCCAGGCGCTGGCGCAGCCCCCCAGTCTCCAAGGCCTCCACGAACTCACCGCCGCCCACCTCTACTGCCAGGTCAGCCACCGACAACACTGTACTTTTCCTATTGCCCAAGCTATCAGAAATGAGCAGTCGTGAGGTCAACTCTGGGCCTGGACTCGGGCAGCGGAGAGGGAGTAGATGATGCCATTGGTGGCCATGATTGGAGCTCCGATGCAAGGAACCCCGTCCACCTCCATCTGCCCCTCCGACCCTCGCGTCATATTCATCAGAACACCCGCCAAGTTCCTATGATGAAGTACAGCAATAGGTTTATGAGTCAATTAGAAGAGCAGTAAGAGTTAACCGGGCGTGGACGGAAGTGGAGGGGCGAATGGCGGCTGGACAAATGGTGTGCGGCAGGATGAAGTGACGCAAGAAGTCTCCCGTGCAGCCCAGACCCTGCTCCAGGGCAGCCTGTACCAGAAGACATCTTTTCGTCAATCCACAGCGCTACTGGGGTCTTCACGAAACCTGAATATTGGAGGGAAGCTGGGTGAATGCTTCATCGGTGAAGGCGAGCACGCTCAGATGCTCCTCTTCCGAAGCCAAGCGAGCAGACTCGAAGTCCCGGAGCACTGATAACCCTTTCTACTTACTATTTCACTCCCATTGGCGAGGTGCTATAGTACTAGAGTAAAACTTGGGGAAGCTGGCGGTGAGGATTTGCTGCAGCGTCTCCTGAACAGGCTCCAGAACTCCATCCACTTCATGAATCACAACGTCTCCCACCAGAGCGTTGCGTTTCCGCACCACAGCACAGTTGACTGTAGCCATCTCACAAATCATCGCACACTCCTCATTTGCACCTTGAGCCTAGAAGCGGCAGGAACGGGATTGGGTGAGCCAAAGAAGTTGCTGCGGATCACACCGCCGCCCATCGTCTCCATCACACCCTCATCCCCCTACACCAGATAATGGTGAGACATAGATCAAGAGTAGAAATGTAATTGACGAAAACCCAAAGCCCAGCAACAAAGCGACCAGGGACGATGTGAGCAGTGAGGCGGCGTTCCAGATAGCCTCGCAATCCTTCCCCAGACCCTCCGTCGCTGCCCCGCTGGATAACAGGGAGGGGTTATTGCGGCAGAAGGAAGAGAAGGACGGGATACTTGGCGAAGGATGCGGAGGAGAGCCTGGCGAGGAGGGAGGAAGAAGGTGAGATTGCCCTGAGCCAGGCGAGGCATGAGGCGAGCCTGCTCCAGCAGCTGTTTGAAGAGTGTGGCGTTGGCGCTGTCTAGGATTGCCCCCATGTCCAGCCTTTCCTCTTGCTCTGATAAGATGAGTCTAAAAGTAATGCTGGTAAAGAAGGTAAGATGGCAAGGAACCGGGTTGCTTAGCAGTGCATGGCCCAGTGCCTTTGCTGCGATACCAGCCCGGGCAGCAGTCGTAGACAAGGCTTCGGCTGGACTCCGTCTCGTTACCTTCGTTCAATCTGCAACCTCCTTGTTTCAAGCTGTTTGCAGAGATGAAGAGCTGTCCAAAAAATTGCTCAAATCGATTTTTAGACGACACCTAAAAACGCATCGGTAAATTGATCCCTCCTCGCTGCAGTTGGCGGCTGTGCTGAAGTCGGTGACATTGTAGCCCATGGTCTCCTCCTCCACCTCCATCTCCACCAGCTCCATTCGCGTGCACACATGCGGTCTCCAATCCCACTCCCATGTATAGAAGAGTAATGGAAAGAGGTAATGTGGAAAGCAAACCCGAGCCACCACTGGATGTGGGCATTTTCATTGGGGAAGAGATTGGCCAGAAGTGTGCGAGTGTCAGGGATGGGTGGAGTAGGTGTGGTGGGTGGAGGGGAGGGAAGGATGCCATTCCAGAGACGATGCCACAGCTTCCCCACCACTCCCGTCAGCGCACTCAGCTGCAAGGATCGGCCCATTCCCACCGGCTACTAGTATCTAACGGCGAGTAAAACAAAACCCTTGGAAGACTCTGGCCAAAGCCAAAGGGCTTCACAAACTTGTCCAGCGGGTTTTCCTGGGGAATGGGTTCCAGCTTGCGACTTGACGCCTTTTCCTCACTCAAGGCTTGGCTGGCTAGCATGAGCAGTAATAGAGGAGCTGCCATGTTGGCCATCGTGTGAGGAGCAGGGTAAGACCAGGGAGTGAAAAGGGGCGACTGTTTTGGGGCTAGGATGGGAGGTCAAGGGCAAGATGGAGCTTGGGAAAGGCCATCGCCTCGGGTCATTCGATGGGCTCATGAGATTTGCCCAGTCAGATAAAAAGGGGCCTGCACTTGTGGGCCCGATTACGTATTATGTGCCCTAAAGTTTCAGTTACAAGCAAGCCCTCTGTGACATGTTTTAGCGTCCACTCTTTTCGATGAACCATAAGCAAATAAGCATCTGTTTGGAACAATAATCGTAGACTGAAATAGTTGGAAGCCGAAATGGCAAAGGCAATAGCGCGATAATTGAGGTCTCAGAAGACCAAACGGAAAATCTGATCATAATGCTCGACAAAGTGTATGTTGACTTGAGAGCGAATGAAGTCGGGAAGGTCGTCGAAGTCCTTCCGGTTCTGTGCCGGCAGGACTATCTCACTCACTCCCGCTCGCCGCGCCTTCAACATCACCTCTTTTCTTAGGCCTGCTCAACCTTTGACAGAAGAGAGGAAACGGCGAGTATTTTCTCCTTGATGCCGCCGACGGGTAGGATCTTGCCGGTGAGCGACAGCTCTCCCGTCATCGCAACGTTGGCACGCATGGGCTTCTTCAGCGCCAGAGACAGGAGCGCCGTGACCAATGTGCAGCCAGCACTTGGCCCATCTTTCGGCGTCGCACCCTAAACCAAGTCTCTCCCTTCCCCACCTCTGCCTCTGCCTGGAGGGAAGTGACCTCGGGGACGTGAACATGGAGGTGCGCCCTGTCCAGGAAGTCGTTGTCCGGCTCAACTTGGGCAAGAAAGCAGCGAGCGAAAGTGTAGGCCGTCTTCGCACTCTCTTTCATCACATCACCCAGATGACCTGTTTGTCTCATCACCATCCATCATTCCTCCCTTCGCCAAGGCTGTGAGAGGACGAAACCGGTGAGTTCCAATGAGCCTTCCTCCTTTGACGCTGCTTCGTTGGCTTTCTCCGGCTGGGAATCAGCTTTTGGCTGAAGCTTTCGTCGCAGACTGCACTCGATGAAGAGGGTGCTCCCGCCTCAATCACCTCATAAGAGTTCAAAGGGGCTCTTAGGAGCTGGGGGGAAAGAGGGAGAACCGAGGGCAGTCCAGGCCAGTCCCATGGCGACGCCCGGTGGAACCACATCGTACATGCGGTCGCGGGTGAAGACGGGCTTGCCCACGAAGTCCTCCAGATTCTCCGTCGTCACCTCCACAGCCTCTTTCGTTCCGTTCTCTTGGCCAGTGACCAGCTTGAACGCTGCTTTCCGGTATATCTGCACCGTCCTTCTATCATTGGTCCTGACAGAGGCTAGGAGAGAGTGAACTTTCTCGATGTGTTTCTGCAGGTTGCGAACGCCGCTCTCACGACAGTAGGAGCGGATGAGGGCCTTGATGGCGGGCTCGTCCAGCGACAACTCCTCTTTGACTAAACCAGAGTGCTCCCGTGCCTGTGGCTCCAGGTAGTCCTGCAGAAGCGGGTTTGGAGGTTGGCGAGAGGAAAGGAGTATTTGGGGTGAGAAGAGAAAGAAGCCTGAGCAATGCGTAGCTTCTCCTGCGGGACGTAGCCGGAGACTTCGATGAGCTCCATTCGATCGTAGAGCGGCTCCGGAATGCTGTCCGTCTGGTTCGCCGTGCAAATGAACAGCACCTTCAATATCCTTCTTCACCATAATTTAGTTGTCTTGTTCGTGGAAGGCTCTATGTATGACCTTGGAAAGGTCGACGTTGACGTCGAGGTAATGGTCAAGGAAGTTCTGGTTCTGCTCTGGGTCCAAAAGCTCTAGAAGAGCTGAGGAAGGGTCCCCGTGAAATCCAGCCCTTCCAATCTTATCGATCTGGTGAAATAAAGCAAAGCTATAGCTGGTTAGAAGGATGGAGAAAAGAGGCGGAGGAACTTCATCGATGAGGATGAGCGGGTTCTCGGTTTTCACCTTCTTGAGGCACTGTATTGCTTTGCCAGGCATGGCACCGACGTAGGTCCTTCGGTGGCCTTTGATCTCCGCCACGTCCGTCATTCCGCCCACGCTGAACCGGAAATACTGCAGCAAAGCCTCAGACTAGGAAGGGGGCAGGACAGAGTGGTGGTGTGACCTCTCGATTGAGAGCTCGAGCGATGGAGCGAGCGATGCTGGTCTTGCCTACGCCTGGTGGGCCATGGAAGCAGAGAATTTTCCCCTGCACGCTCCCCTTCTTCTTGCTCACTGCTATGAATTCCTACAAAGCCGTCTGTCCTCTTCCAAATAATCATACTGTGATAGGTGAACCAGAATGCGCTTCTTCACGTCTTCCATGCCGTAGTGATCCGCGTCCAGCACTTCACGAGCCTACAAATAGCTCAAGATAGCTCTAATTGCCTTGTGTTGACTCAATACTGTTGAATTATAATGTTAATCTTCGTCACTTATGCAAGTTTGAGCAATGCAACAAGGTTTTGAGCAGTGGCTTCTTGAATAGGAGGGTAGAGAACCTTGGCAAGATCGTAGACCTCCTCAGAGCAGAGGCCCCAGGGTAGGCCGGTGAGCCAGTCGAGATAGTTCCTGGTGACCTGGAACTCGGAGGAGTGCGGCTCCAGAAAGCCCAACTTCGTCAGCTCCTCCTCGATCACCTCCATCACAGCTTTCGGCACTGTCAGCTCCTGCACCTCTCCCGATGCTCCCCCCATAAGTTCTGGAAGAAGTAGGTACCTTGAGTCGTTCGCGGAACTTCTCCGTGATGGCGTCCTTGTCCTCCTTCTCCAGGCCCAGCTCTTTCTTGATTACCTTCAGCTGCTCTTGCAGCATGTACTTCCGGTGACTGCTCTTCACCTTCTCTTCCACCTTTCAAATACTCTCTTCCTTCCAATTGTCTTACCGGTAGGCAATCAAAATAACCTCACGCCCGATCTGATTTTGCAGCCTGCTGAACTCCAGTTCCTTTTTGAGGAGGACGAGGCCTTTCCGCAGGCGCTCGGGAACCTCAAACATCCTTTTCAGTATAATAGGTTGGTAAGAGAGCTGGGTGTTGACATCTTCCTCCTCCAGGATCTCCTGAATGTCCTGCGACGTAGAGCTTGCCAGAGCACCAGCTGGAAAGTAGGTAATGGGAATGAAATACGGAGGGAAGGAAGAGAGGTGGAAAAGAGGGATGGAGGAGAGGTGGAAGAGAGGGGTGGAAGGAAGAGAGGTGACCAAGGTCGGAGATGAAGTTGGGGTTGTCTACGGAGCCGTGGGAGGGGCTGATGAGCTGGCGCACCGACTCCTTGTACAGGGGATTCAGTTGGACGATGTCTCGAATCGTTTTCACCATCTCCTGCGTCATTGCCTACAAGCCATCTGCTCTATGCTTCTTGCAAAATGAGCTAGAGCAAGCTGAGAACAGCTGGTGACCTTGACTTCGTTGGTGAACTGGAATTTGTTGTCGGGCACGTTTTCAGTTTCTAGCATGTAGATTTTGTCCATGGGGAAGGCATATGACCCAATGGGCACTTCGTCAACCCCGGGCACCCCTGGGGAAGAAAGAATGGGTTGTAATTTGTGGAATAATAAATATGAGCAAGCAACCGGGTACTGGAGAACTTAGCGGTGTCTCCTCAGCTTTTCGTCTTCTCCGTCCGTTGTTGTTCCCTGCTCGACGCCCAATCCTGCGTCCTGCCGAAGGTGCGAATGCTCCAACAATTTCTAGATCAACTGGTAGCTTGAGCCAAAGCAGTAATGGAAGAAAATTCTCATAGAATATTTCAGAAGACTGGAAGAGGGGTGAGTTTTGAGAAGCGCTAGAGGTGACCAGTATGAGGTTGATCTGGGTCGATGGGTTGGAACTGGGGCCCGTTGGTGGGTGATAGGATATTGAGGACTCGGATGCGTCGGAATCCGTTGACGATGATTCGCAGCTGCTGCTTCATGTCCTGGGCCTCCACGATTTGCGCAAACGTGCCCACCTCGTAGATCTCGTCCAGGCTTTTGATCACCTCGGACGTATTCCTCAATCCCCCATCACTGTGAAAGAAATTTGAGGAGGAAGATCGTAAGCAACTCGTCGTCTTTCTTGAGGAAAACGCCGACGTAGGGAATCCCCATGCGTAGTTTGGCGCGAAGGAGGTTGACGAGGTCGGGGTCGGTGATGTCGATGAGGCGGACGAAGCGGGGGAAGAGCGGCGTGCGCTGGACCGGGATGCAGGGAATATTGGGGAAGTAGTCGGGGACCTTGACCGTCGTCACCGCGAACATCGCACTCTCCGGCGGCGCATCCGGCACCTCCTCCCCGCCTCCTCAAACCAATCACCCTGTCCTCACCTCTGAACATTTCTAGCACAAAAGAACCGTCATCCCCTGAGGAGGCTTCATTCCGTGCTAGAGCGCTGAGCGAAAGACTGCGATGAGGGAGCAAAGGCTGGCTGGAGGGAAGATGAGGGATCCTGGCTGCTGGGCTGAGAATGAAGCCAGCAGTGGAGGATCTCGCTCTCCTGCTCACACTCCGAGCAGCTACCAAACTTAATCGCTTCATTCCAAGTCTTCAAACGACTAAACCTGTTTCACTGACTTGCTATCATTTAGCTGATCAAGCATGGTAATCGAATGAGGCAACTCAATGCAGCATTTCAATGCAAGCAGAAAATGCGCAAAGTTCAACAGCTGGCTCTATCTGCGACTTTGTTTTCTGTGTAGCTGTTGATTTTTTTAAATCAGAGGTTGTTTTTTTGCGTTTTTTACTGTTTTAAAAATAAGGACTGCTTGCACTTATTGAAGTGTCAATCATTTTTATCTTTTGATTTTTTATTCCTTGAAATTCATTGAAACGACAAACCAGATTCAAATAGTAGTAGTATAACGCACAATTCCCCCGAAAAAAAACCGAAAATGAGAGCCATTGAACAGAAAGGCGATATGACTGGAATGCACGATAAATACTGCTCATTTCTTCTTCTTTTTCGCAGCCGCGGAGTTGTCATAGCTCTTCTTGGACGAATCCTGCATTTGCAATTCTATTTTTTTTGGCTTTTCACCTTTTTAGCGCCAAGGAAAATTAGACAATAAAAGGAGTGCAAAAAGGAACCTTGTCGTTTCGCTTGCGCCAGGGCAAAGGGTTGCGACGCCAGAAAGGCCAGGGCGGAAGCACCAGCAGCGAAGACAGCACACAGCCTATCAACCCACTATTGATCTTTAGCCTCACCCCTGGAGGGTGGAAGAGAGGAACCGGCGAGGACGGTGAAGACCATGTAGCTCATCTGCTGGCTCACGAAGCCCAGCACGAATCCGATCACTCCGCTCACCGACAGGATCGCCTCAATAGTACCCATCATTTTGTCACTTCTACACCACTCCATTCTTTCCTGGCCGCACCTGGAAGGTTCGCTCGGCCCATTTCTGGCCCACGAAGTCCAGGTGGGTGCTGAACTGCTTGAAATACTGGAACATTTTCGTCCTTCTTCTCTGCACCTCCAAGCTCCAACTGCCTCCCTTCGTACACGCAGCCTTCAGCCTCCCTCATGCTGGACAGGAGCTTTCTCTTGGCGCCCGTTTGAATGGCGCTAATAGAAGGAGCGGCGCGGCCCCATCGCTTACTGCCGCCATGGCAACGCTGGCAGTTAACCCCAGGACTCTGCCTTTGGCCGGAGAAGAGAAAAACATTTCTCCATCCTATTAGCCCGCCAGTGACGAAAGCGGAAAGGACGGGAAAAAGGTTGGGCATGCCTGAACACTCTTCCCTTTCCTTTTCCATGTACCAGCAGTCTCACGGCTCCAAGCAAAGAGAGGAAGATGGACAGGAGTCGCTTGCTCCGAAGGCAGTGGACGGCTAAAGATGATAGGAAGCGGAGCACAGGCTGCTGAATGGGGGATGAGAACAGATGTAGAGATAATGAAGAGCTGCAGAAAGTTGGGGGATGTCGCTGTTTCTGGAGACGCGACTGGAGGTGGAGGCCCCGTATGCCCCGGAGCTGACGGCTTGGCATCCGAAGCACGCTCTTCTGGCCGTTGCCTCCTATGAGCCACAGATGGGTGGCGATGTCGTCGTTTTTGACCAAGAGGTTCATTCTACCAACCTCCTTTCTTCCCTCCTCCTTGAAAAGACTTGAGGGGAATTGAAGGGAGTTCAGCTTGTGGAGTCGGAGAAGATTCGACGAAGTGGTACTCGCACCAGTGCACTGGCCTGGCACCCGGAGAAGAAAATTCTGGCCTCCGCCTGGGCCAATGGAGAGCTCGCCATTTGGAACATTTCCGATGAAGGTTCACCTATGACGCCACTCTAAGCCATGTCAAGCTTTCGTTTGAAGGAGTGCCGATTTTCACCTCCGTGACGCCGAAGACGGAAATCGCCTTCCTTGCCTGGAGCTCCAACGGCTTTCGCATTGCCTTTATCGACTTTGTTCTTTCTCACATTCCGTCAATGTGACAGAAGATGGAAGGGAACGAGAGTTTGAGACGGGTCTGGCGGTGGTGTACAAGGTGGACCACCGCGGCTGCCTCCACTCCAGCCCCTTCGCCAAGCAAAGCCTTGGCAGCCCCGCCAGCGCCCTCCTCCTCAAACCTCCGCCACTGCCCAGAAACACCACTTCCGAGGCCAGAGTAGCCCACATCGGCCAGGTTATCCTCAAACACTCCCGGCTGGAAAGGATTCAGAGGAGCTGAAACATGGTTGAAGGCCCAGCTAGACAACGGGGATGCGCTGGACATGTTCGCGCGGAGTCGCGGGGGACACGAGGCATTCTTCGTCAACATCGGCTCCTCCGACTCATCTACATTCTTTGTCGGCACTCAGAATGGTTTGGGAGCGGCAAGGGAATGGGGAGGAGATTGAATGGGCGCTGTGAACAGGAGGGCTGTGGGTGATGAAGGAGAGTGGGGCGTTGGCAGAGGGTCCACGATTGGAGCGGGCTGTGCTGCGATTGCTCTACTACGCCCTTCGTACTGCTCTCATCGTCGTCACCGAGGACCTCATGCTGCATCAGTTCCTCATCACTCACGACAACGCTTTCCAGCCTCTCATTCAGGCAAGCTCCTTCTTTGAGCACTAACTCTTCAACAACAGCTAAGAGGTTCAGGTGAAGCTCACGGAAAAGCTCACTCATTTCCAAGCCGTCTGGACTAGGCCGGGAATATTGGCCTTGTCCTCGGGCAGCAATCGCATACGGTTCTCAAGCCTTTGCAGCCAATGCCCTGCAAAGTAAATGAGATTTTTTGAGCCTGTGGGATTTGGAGAACGAGAACAACGGCCTGCTGCAGTTGACTTCTGCCAAAGGCTACTCAGACAACGAGCAGATAACCACACTTCACTACTCCAGTTCTAAAGGTAAGCAACAACCCAAGAACAGGAGGAAAAGATAATGATGTGAAAGAGTTGAGGGATGCTGGCGGCGGGTACTGGTGAAGGGCGACTGGCCTTGTGGCAATACCAGGGGACGCTGGGCTTGGACGAGGATGAGCTGGAGCTTCGTTGGAGCCTTCAGCCACCTATCAATCTCCCACTTCAAGGCCCCATCACCAGTCTATCCTGCGCTCCCACCAGGTTCCTCCTTGTCCTCTCCAACACTAGTCTGCTTGAAAAGACTAAAAGAGGATTCACAGATCACTTCTAGCAGCGTTGGGCCCGTCGGGAAGTTTATACTTGGTGGCGAAGCAGGGTATGCTGGCGGCGATGGCAGATGGGCTGAGTGTGGTGCAGAGTGCTCGTGCCACGCTCAGTCTTGCCCGCCTCGACGCGGACGCTTCCAATGTCTACTCCAAGGAGATTCACCCTGAGCTACAGGCTCTCAAAGGTTCTCAATCAGGGAATCATTTGAGCAGTGGATAAAGCTGGATTTGGGCCTTTGTAGGGCTGAAAGTGGGAAAGGAGCTGGTGGGGGTGTGGGACTCGGAGCGGATGGTGATCTACGAAGTGGGGGAGGGGCAGACGAGCAGCGTGGCGGGTAGCTTCACCTGCAAGCCGCTCAGCGTTGCCTTGCACGGACAGAACGTCTACCTGGCTGAGGCTGGCCGCGTATTCGTCAAGACACTGCAGGCGCGCCATACTTTTTGTCCCAGCATGCCCCCTACTTCAGCAGGCGCTCCAGGGAACGGTGAAGCAGACACTGAATGTCGGAGAGGAAGAAGGTCAGCCGGTATTGGTGGAGACCAATGGCGACACGCTTGCTATCGCTACTAGGTTGCCTTTCGCATATTTGGCCTTTCTTTGATATGGGCGAAAATTGAAGTGCGGGTTACGTCCGCCTGTACGACATCGGAGGGCGTGAAGCGAAAGCAACGTACCCTCCGAAATGTCTGCCGACTGGCGGGACAGACTTTGGCTCTCTGCTCTCCATCTCGCTTTCGGCTAACGGCGTCAAAGTCGCCTACACCTTCAAATCCGTTCCCTTATCCTTTCTTCGTCACTTCATTGATCAATTCTTTGTGGAACTCTCAGTCGCATGGGCTAGTGGACCCTCGGCTCTACGTCTACGATGCAGAAAGTGATCAGAGCTTTTCTTTCAACCTCACCACCGGCGTCTCTGACCAGACCGAGTTCGAGGGCTCCCCGGAGTCCAAAAGGTTTCCCCTCTCATCTATTCTCTTTCTTCCACTCCTAACCCTGATCGAATGGCAGTGTGGAGGCCCGATTTGCGGCTGAGCTTCGAGGCCGCGTACCTGGGAATCACCACTGGGATGCCTATGATTCCCGCCTGCTTGCCGTGGAGGCGGACGACGCCAATGCGGAGAGCAGAGTTGTCCTTGCCAGCCCAGCATGGAGGAGGAGAGAGGAGTGTAAGGTTGAGGCGGGGAAGCAAGTGGTGAGCTTCTTCGTGACGGCGGAGCAAGGCATTTTGGTGCAAGACGTGGTGAAGCCGGGGAAACTCGCCGACCGCCTCCTCGGACTCGCCATTCCCTTCTTCTACTTCACCAAATCCGTTCCTTTCTCTTTTTAGACTGCAGAGAACAGCATGAAAGGGCGAACAATTAGGGCGAACTGGAAGATGGATCAGAGATGGAGGGTGAAGAAGTGGTGGGGACTTCTGGCCTTGTGCGACGGGTGGGCAGAGAGTTTGTTGGACTGGAGAACGCGGACGGTTTTCTTTTTCGTGTCTTCCATTTATCATTAAAACCAAAAGATCGATTGAAGCGGCAACTCGAGAAGCAATGCTCAACTTCAGCTTCCATCTGACGACTGGAAACATGGACGAAGCTTTCAAGGTTGCTCTGGCTGTGAAGAGTAGAGAGTGAAAGGGAGCGGTGGGGTTTGAAGTCGATAAAGCTAATGCGAAGCGAGGCGGTGTGGGAGAACATGGCGGAGATGTGCGTGAAGACGCAGCGGTTGGACGTGGCCAGCGTGTGTTTGGGGCGGATGGGGGATGGAAGGGGTGCCCGAATGCTCCGCCTTGCCCTCGCCGCTCCCGAAACCCTCCATCCCAACGTCAAAGTCGCCGCTCTAGCTGTTCAGCTGGGCAAACTCGTCCTCACCTCCATTATTTTCTCTCTCTCCTCTCTCAGTGGAGTGCCTTGCTTTTTAGGATGAAGCTGCTCGTCTCTATCAGCAATGCGGACGAATGGATCTGCTCAACAAGCTCCACCAAACACGCAATCAATGGAAGCAGGTTCAATTACTGAAAAAATGTTGGAAAGGGGAGTTGAAACTTGGGAATGTTGGGCAGGCCATCGAGCTTGGAAATAGCGAGGACCGAATCCACAAGCGGAACACTTACTATGCCTATGCCCAGCACCTGGAGTCTGTCAGTGCTCTTGAAGGCGCCATCGACAGGTCTCCCCTGTTCAATCACTCATCTTTATCTCTAAATATTGCCTCACCCCTTGCAGTTATGAGAAATCAGAGACACAACGCTTTGAAGTGCCACGCATGCTCTTCGAGAATCCCACTGTTCTTGAGCAGTACGTCAAGAAGAAAGGAGACCCGTACTAAATATTTGCCATTTTCATAGTATTCCTCCAAGACATTCCTTGTTCCAGAGCTCTGACGAAATGGTGGGCGCAATATCTGGAAAGCCTCGGGGACTTGGAGAGTGCTCAGAGCTACTACCGGGTACATTCCCATTCACAGCTCCCTGTTAGCGTGGGGCGCTCACAATTATGTTGATAAAAGGAAGCAGGAGACTACCTGGCCGTAGTACGACTGCTGTGCTACCACGGAGATCTGGAGGGTGCCGCCTCGGTGGTGCGAGAGACGGGGAATGAAGCAGCGGCCTACCACCTGGCCAGACACCACGAGGCCTCCGGGGAGTTCGGCCTGGCTGCCGACTTCTTTGCCAAAGCCGGCGCTTACGCCAGTGCCATTCGCCTCGCTAAGGTTCCTTAGCTCCAACTCTTCCCCCTCCCCCAAGGTCAGAGTCTAAATTCTAGGAGCATGGACTTTCGGAGCGGCTCGGACAGCTTGCGCTTCAGTCCAACGAAGGAGACATGGTGGAGGCGGCTAGATTCTACGAGGAAATGCCCGGCCAAGCTGACAAGGTCGCTTTGTTCTCATCCTATCCTCCAAATTGTCAAGCCAGGCAGGTTGGCTTCTAGGCAGTGATGCTGTACCACAAAGCGGGTATGTTCGGGCGAGCACTGGACCTGGCCTTCAGGACGGAGCAATTCTCCGCACTAGATCTCATCCTCAATGATCTCAGCGAGGACTCCGACCCTCAAGTACTCTGCCTACTTTCACCCACTCTTTTACTACCTTCTCTTTCCCAGGTGCTCCAACGCTGCGCAGAGTTCTTCAACAAAAACGGCCAGTACAACAAGGCTTCTCAGCTTTTGGCCTATGCTAAGCAGGTAGCTGGATCCATTCAATTTTTCTTCCCCGAGGAAGAAAGAAGATGCAGCATGGAGCAGCAGTGCGAATGTGCATAGACCACAATGTTCCCGTTACCGAGCAACTTGCCGAGCTACTCACCCCAACCAAAGGTCTACTTCATATCTATTTCAATTTCACTGACTAGAGATTTTATTCCAGAGTCGATGCCGGATGTTTTGGAGCGTAATCGTTTGATGGCAGAGCTGGCAGACCTGTGCACAGCGCAAGGGCGATATCACATAGCCGCCAAGAAGTTCACTCAAGCAGGCATGAAAACCGAGGTGACAAGAAAACCTTAGTGTCTGGTCTGATATACTGGTTGTATGCAGGCAATGCGATCATTGCTAAAGTCTGGGGACACGGAGAAAGTCGTATTTTTCGCCAACACAGCCCGTAGTCGGGAGATCTACATCATGGCCGGAAACTATCTCCAGGCTCAGAACTGGAAAGCCGACCCCGAAATTATGAAGCAAATTTTGAATTTTTACACCAAAGGTTCTCTCGCTCAAAAGGTGATTGAACGTTAAAGAAACTACTCTGTCTTAAGGCTCCAGTCCTGAGCTCCTAGCCGGATTTTATCACGCCTGTGCTCAGGTTTATGGCCTTTTTCCTTCGACACCTGAATTGTATGAAATAGGAGCGGATGAAGGTGGAGATAGACGACTTCCGGGACTACGAGAAGGCTTTGATAGCCATTCAAGAAGCCATTCGATGTCTTTCAAAGGCCCAGGACTCTTCAAGGGACGCCATACAAATGCAGGAGCGAATTCAAGCCTACAACACTCACGTCAATCACATCAAACATTTTCTCAACATCAGAAGGTTACACTAGCTCTCCCTCCGTCCATTCCTAAGTCACAGAGGCACTGGCATGGCTGCAGCGTTTACGAATCGGACCCAGCAGAGGCCATGAAGCAGCTGACCAGTCTCACCACAGAGGCTGGCATCAATGATGCCGTTCGCCTTGGCGATATCTATGCTGTACTCGTCATCCACAACGTCAAGAAGGACAACTACAAGAAGGTATATCAACATTCACCCTCTCTTTGAATTTAGCCTACGTGGGGGTGTATTGGAAGGCTCACGCCTATGTGGAAGAACTGCGAAAGCGGATGAGCGGGAGCGCCAAAATTTCTCGCTTTATCAAACCTCAGATTCTGCGCACCATCTACGAGGAACTTAACCTTCCCTATCCTTGGGAGACTGCCCAGGTTTTCTTTTACTACTGTCCTGCTTCAACTACACCGCAAAAGTTTACAGGAGGAGGAGGAAGAGAAAGAAAATGCTGGTACAGTCGATGAATCCATTGCTTTGAAACGAAAACTCAGCACTACGGCCGAAAACGGCCTTGAAATGGCCTAACCTTTCTGCTTTTGTTGTATCTCACCTTGTACATTTGATTGATTGATTTATTTTTCATCCAAATCGAGTTTGGGTGTGAACAGTAGAGGCAGCAATGCATACTGAGTGAAGAATCAGTGGGTGGCAGTGAGGGGGCTAGGTGAGTGGTGGTCTGAGAGAGCGCAGGTACTCCGCAAAGTTGGCCCGGGAGCCCAGCAGCACCCGCTCCGGCATCGCGTTCCAGTCGCTTATGACCCTCTGAGGCCAGCCCTTCGCAAGCAGTCCAGTTGACCTGACGTCACCAAGAAGGCGGCAGTTATTTTTGAGAATACGGGAGCTGATTTTTTGAGTCAACAGGCCTGGGCAGAAGTCAGGTTGCCCCAACTGTAAGAACAGTAAAATACAATCACACAGCAATCACACACTCACTCAAGGCTGGGTTACTAAGCAAGGCCTTACTCCCTCGCAGTAATTGAGGTTTCAGACGTCACAAAGGCCCGCCCAAGTCAGGTTGCCCCAACTGTAAGAACAGTAAAATACAATCACACAGCAATCACACACTCACTCAAGGCTGGGTTACTAAGCAAGGCCTTACTCCCTCGCAGTAATTGAGGTTTCAGACGTCACAAAGGCCCGCCCAAGTCAGGTTGCCCCAACTGTAAGAACAGTAAAATACAATCACACAGCAATCACACACTCACTCAAGGCTGGGTTACTAAGCAAGGCCTTACTCCCTCGCAGTAATTGAGGTTTCAGACGTCACAAAGGCCCGCCCAAGTCAGGTTGCCCCAACTGTAAGAACAGTAAAATACAATCACACAGCAATCACACACTCACTCAAGGCTGGGTTACTAAGCAAGGCCTTACTCCCTCGCAGTAATTGAGGTTTCAGACGTCACAAAGGCCCGCCCAAGTCAGGTTGCCCCAACTGTAAGAACAGTAAAATACAATCACACAGCAATCACACACTCACTCAAGGCTGGGTTACTAAGCAAGGCCTTACTCCCTCGCAGTAATTGAGGTTTCAGACGTCACAAAGGCCCGCCCAAGTCAGGTTGCCCCAACTGTAAGAACAGTAAAATACAATCACACAGCAATCACACACTCACTCAAGGCTGGGTTACTAAGCAAGGCCTTACTCCCTCGCAGTAATTGAGGTTTCAGACGTCACAAAGGCCCGCCCAAGTCAGGTTGCCCCAACTGTAAGAACAGTAAAATACAATCACACAGCAATCACACACTCACTCAAGGCTGGGTTACTAAGCAAGGCCTTACTCCCTCGCAGTAATTGAGGTTTCAGACGTCACAAAGGCCCGCCCAAGTCAGGTTGCCCCAACTGTAAGAACAGTAAAATACAATCACACAGCAATCACACACTCACTCAAGGCTGGGTTACTAAGCAAGGCCTTACTCCCTCGCAGTAATTGAGGTTTCAGACGTCACAAAGGCCCGCCCAAGTCAGGTTGCCCCAACTGTAAGAACAGTAAAATACAATCACACAGCAATCACACACTCACTCAAGGCTGGGTTACTAAGCAAGGCCTTACTCCCTCGCAGTAATTGAGGTTTCAGACGTCACAAAGGCCCGCCCAAGTCAGGTTGCCCCAACTGTAAGAACAGTAAAATACAATCACACAGCAATCACACACTCACTCAAGGCTGGGTTACTAAGCAAGGCCTTACTCCCTCGCAGTAATTGAGGTTTCAGACGTCACAAAGGCCCGCCCAAGTCAGGTTGCCCCAACTGTAAGAACAGTAAAATACAATCACACAGCAATCACACACTCACTCAAGGCTGGGTTACTAAGCAAGGCCTTACTCCCTCGCAGTAATTGAGGTTTCAGACGTCACAAAGGCCCGCCCAAGTCAGGTTGCCCCAACTGTAAGAACAGTAAAATACAATCACACAGCAATCACACACTCACTCAAGGCTGGGTTACTAAGCAAGGCCTTACTCCCTCGCAGTAATTGAGGTTTCAGACGTCACAAAGGCCCGCCCAAGTCAGGTTGCCCCAACTGTAAGAACAGTAAAATACAATCACACAGCAATCACACACTCACTCAAGGCTGGGTTACTAAGCAAGGCCTTACTCCCTCGCAGTAATTGAGGTTTCAGACGTCACAAAGGCCCGCCCAAGTCAGGTTGCCCCAACTGTAAGAACAGTAAAATACAATCACACAGCAATCACACACTCACTCAAGGCTGGGTTACTAAGCAAGGCCTTACTCCCTCGCAGTAATTGAGGTTTCAGACGTCACAAAGGCCCGCCCAAGTCAGGTTGCCCCAACTGTAAGAACAGTAAAATACAATCACACAGCAATCACACACTCACTCAAGGCTGGGTTACTAAGCAAGGCCTTACTCCCTCGCAGTAATTGAGGTTTCAGACGTCACAAAGGCCCGCCCAAGTCAGGTTGCCCCAACTGTAAGAACAGTAAAATACAATCACACAGCAATCACACACTCACTCAAGGCTGGGTTACTAAGCAAGGCCTTACTCCCTCGCAGTAATTGAGGTTTCAGACGTCACAAAGGCCCGCCCAAGTCAGGTTGCCCCAACTGTAAGAACAGTAAAATACAATCACACAGCAATCACACACTCACTCAAGGCTGGGTTACTAAGCAAGGCCTTACTCCCTCGCAGTAATTGAGGTTTCAGACGTCACAAAGGCCCGCCCAAGTCAGGTTGCCCCAACTGTAAGAACAGTAAAATACAATCACACAGCAATCACACACTCACTCAAGGCTGGGTTACTAAGCAAGGCCTTACTCCCTCGCAGTAATTGAGGTTTTCAGAAGTCACAAAGGCCCGCCCAAAGCAGGGTGCCCCAACAGAAAAAAAAAAAAAAAACAATCACACAGCAATCACACACTCACTCAAGGCTGGGTTACTAAGCAAGGCCACCCCCCAAAAAGGTTCAAAACGTCACAAAGGCCCGCCCAAGTCAGGTTGCCCCAACTGTAAGAACAGTAAAATACAATCACACAGCAATCACACACTCACTCAAGGCTGGGTTACTAAGCAAGGCTCTTACTCCCTCGCAGTAATTGAGGTTTCAGACGTCACAAAGGCCCGCCCAAGTCAGGTTGCCCCAACTGTAAGAACAGTAAAATACAATCACACAGCAATCACACACTCACTCAAGGCGTATTGGCGATCATGGAACACATCGTAGAAGAAGCACGTCAGCAATCTGTCTGCGTTTTGCAAAACTTTCTAGCTGCAGATATGAGAGGCAGTGAACATAGCCATGGATTTCCGGAATCTTCTAAATATGGTCCTGGTAAATTGCCTTTGTACACCTTCATGCTTGCGAATGTCCTGCTTCCTAATGGAATTGAACACAGTGGAGCTGAATTCAAAAATAGGGTTGGCAAAAGTTGAGTAGATCAGACACAGAGTCTCTGGGGCCACAGTAAAAGAGCGTAGGCTGGATTTGCAGAAGGATCGGGTTTTGCTAGCTATGCTGAAGCAATGGGCTAAAAATGTGAAAAAGGGCCTGCTCTTGCCACAGTGAATTTGATATAATTATTCTCTTGATTTCTGACCCTTGTAAAGATTTTATTGGAATCACACTAAATTAAAGTGTAACGTCTATATCTGGTTTTATGTTTTTTTAACCCTGACATAATTAATGAAAATTGAAATGAAGACTGTTGTGATGGAATAATTGTTCCATACGCGTCTTGGATGTCATATTTGTTGTTGAACTCCTATTAAACACTATACTCGTTGTTAACGCTTTAATGTTTTTTGAATCAAATCATATTTGCTGATTTTTAAGAGTTTCAAAAAGAGTACACGCAGAAGCTTTGTCAGTAAATTTGAATCCGCGCCCTGCACCAGCGCCCACAACCCTGCACTCGAAACCGTAGTGTAGGCTCCTTGCGAATGATGCTCAGTCGCAATAGCTAGCGAAAGCATTGCTGAGGCAAGGACTCTTTATGTGAAGTCATGGTAAATGTACTTGTTATGCTTTGGATCACTCGCGTTATACAAGAGCAACTTATAAAAGGTCCAGTAAATGCAGACAATAAGAAGTAAAGATGCGATTGGCGCTACGGCTGCTGAGGCCGGCGCCGAACGCGAGCGGGGTGGCGGGTCTCTGGCAGGACCCCGTCCGAGGCTACTTCGAGCAGCACGGGAAGATGGAGTTCGTCCCCGGCGAGGACTACGGCCTTACTCAGCAGCAGAAGCAGGCCGTCCTCGACCGACACCTTATGAAAGAGGCCCTCAAGAAGGAGTTCGCTCGTCTGGAGTTCGACCCTGCCCTCTTCAAATACAGGCATCCCTGCCCTGTCCCCAGTCTTTTTCTGCCAAAGGGAGAGAGGTGGTTGGTTGTCAGGCAAGGGGTGGTGATGGATCCGGCGGTGTTCCGCTGGTACGCCGCGGACATGACGATCGTGGAGCACCTGCGCTGGACTCCTCGCTCCGCCCTCACCACACTCGGCATCATGTTCCTCTCCACCGTTGTCATCCTCAAGACCTTCATGGTCTCCAAGGTTCCCTCCTCCTCTGCTATCCGGTAGCTGGTCAAAGCAATGGCGGTGGGATTGAAGGACACAGCGGATGAAGCGTGCCTTGAGGGGCGTGTGCTGTGGTGGGATAGAAACCAGGGCCGCGGCTACACCAACGCCGGCTGCGGACACGACGGCATCTTTTCCGTCTATTAGATCAGAGAACTTGCCCTGCGTGCTTCTGTACCCCTTCAACTCCAGCCATGTAGCTTATAGCTCAATTAGCATATCTTGTGTAATTATGGATTGGTCCACTGGTAATAAATGCGTCTGCTCAATGCATATACACCTATTCTGCCAACGTCTAATGAACAAGGGGATATGATTGAAACTATGCATTACTTCACTTCAAAAGTTGTGCTGCTTCAATTCGGGCAGAACAAAAAAAAGGAATGTCGATGAAAGAAGAGTTGAAAGCGGCTCGAAAGCTAATAGATGAGAAAAAATTCGATGAAGCGCTTCCAATTGTACAGGTAAACACCATTCTCAACAAGTCACCTAATATTTTTAAAACCATTTTAGACATTTTTTCTATTTTTAGTTTTTTATTGAGACCTTATCTTAATTACTTAAATGCCTAGTGGCGTAGTGAGATAAATTTTCCATGGAAGTAAAATAAATAATGCACTGAAATAATTTTGTTTTTACAGAAAATACTTGCGGAAAATGCGGAGGAATATTCTGCCCTCCTTCTGGCCGGAGCTTGTGAGACGCAGCTGGGACATTTACAACAGGCCAAAAGTTGGCTGAAGAAGGCAGCTAGCATCCAGCCCAGTTAGATGGTCAATATTTAGCGGGCCATTATGAGCAAAGAGTTTTGAGGCAAGGCTGGCGCTTGGCAGGGACTCTGTCAGCTCTACGCCAGCAAGGAGCTGACCTGGGACGCGGACTACGATGAGGCCCTCAGTCACCTCATCCCTCTGCTCAAGTGAGGGATTTTTGGGATAAGATGGGAATAGATGTGGCTGGTGCGTAGGGATGAAGAGAAGCTGGGCGAGTGTCGCCTTCGTCGATCAGCTTGTCGTCTCCTCCTGGACCGTGCAGAAGAGGAGGACAGGGCGGAGTTGGCAGGCGCTCCTCAGTTCATACTCACTCAGCTCAAGCCTCGACTTCCTCAGCCCCTGTCTGAAACCGCAATCCATCTGGTGTGCCCTCATTCAATCATTTGGCCTGTTCGTTGAAAATATTTTTCAGATAAAAACTGCCTATGCAAATTCTGGGACTAAGCCATCTATGGAGCAGCTGTCGTTTCTTGAAAATGTGAGTTCAATTCGTTTATATGACTGTTGCAAATAAAATGATATTTTATAGCATGGATCTGTGGAGGAATCGTTGGCAGTGCTGGAAAAGATAGAAGAGAAGGAGAGCGGAGAGTACAGAGCATCGCTGGGGCGTTTTCTAGCCTACACTTATCTATGTCGCCAGCCAACTGACGGTTTTATTCCTATTGCTTTATCCTTGCTCAGTGCTGAAATTATATTTTGAGACCAATATAGTGGCGTGAGCGCATTGGTGGATGAAAGCTCTCTGGGGACAGTCAAGGATCACCTGGCTGACGGCGCCTGGGAAGAGGCTTTAGAGGCACTGTCCTCTCCTTTTGAGCAAAAGCATGAGCTACTTGGAGCATGTTTAGGCGCTAGACGATTGGGAGGTGAGCGATGCTGCAGCTGCAGATCTTCTACGGCTTCCCTGTCTCCTCAACCTCTTCAGGTGTCACCATTATTGCTAACCTCCTCCAAATGCGAAATCAAATGCCAGTTATGCTTGATCAAACAAGGTATACTCGGCTATCGCCAAGATGCGCGGCCTTTGGTCCAAATAAAAACCTCAAATAACATTACTATACCACCCATATGAATCACTGCCAAAAGTGAGCTGATTTTATTAAAAACTCAGGGATTTATGGATGTTCGAATTTTTGAAACATCAATATTTTAGGTTTTTGACTAAATATGAAGAGTTCATTTTAAAAAGTCCTTTTCTGAACTTCAATTTACCTCCTTGATAGACGTTCATGCCAAAATTCAACTGATTTCATAGAAAAACCATCGATTTATCGATGTTCAAATTTTTGAAACATCAAGATTTTAGGTTTTTCGCCATAAATCAGGAAATAATTAATATTTCGGAAATTCCTTTTGCCAGCTTCAAGAGATCACTTTAATGGACATACCTGCCAAAATTCAGCCAATTTCATTGAAAAACAAGTGATTTATGAATTTTCGTATTTTGAAACATCAAAAAATTGAGTTATGGGCGAAAATCGAAAAATTACGCCCATCCCAAAAAATGGCCTGGAGATACCACCCAGAAGGACCTTCATGCAAAAAATTAGCCAATTTCGTTGAAAAACCGCGGAGGCCCGGCCCCGGAAAGACACATATATATATATATATATATGCGGACAGATGGACGCAAAAATGGGGTAACTGCTTAAGCTGGCCTTGGCCGCCCGCCGCTTCGGGCAGGGCGCCAGAGCTCCTCCGGCCTCCGGGCACGGGTGCTACGGCCCCTACGCTTCGCCTAGCATGCTTCGCATGCTAGGCTACGCTCCGGGGCCTCCGCACCCATGCCCTCCGGCCTCCGGAGCTTTGACTGCCCTGCCCTCCGCGGCAGGCGGCCTTCGGCCGCGCAATAAAATGTTAAAAAGCATAAATAAAGTAGGTTGGGTGCAGGTTGTGTGAGCTGGCGAAAGAGGCGTTGGCGGCAGAAAGCCAGCTGGCCCTCTTCCCAGCCTCCGTCCGCCTCCAGCTGAAGGCCAAATGCGCCTACTACGCCGCATACGCCGTCATCCTCAATCCACTCTCTACCGTTTCCTCAACTTAGCTTTCATCTTCACAGCATAGGCAGTGGATTGAAGGAGACGGAGCTGCTGGCGGCAGAGAAGCGAGTGAGCGAAGAAGAAGATGCGGAGAGTTTGGGTATGCTGGGTCAGTCTGCCATTCGAAGAAGCCGCGTCGACGCCGCTTGGCCTCTCATACACAAACTTCAAGCGTCCATTCACTTTCTACGCCCTATTCATTTGCATAAACCATGGCTTCTTCAGAATCGCCAACGGCCCATCTTTCCACTATTGGCTCCTACTTTCTCTGGCTCAGCAGGTCACTTTAATGCCAAATTTGAGGAATGTAGAATTGTAAAACACATTGTGCAAAAACAAACGACATAGTCTAGCATTTTGAGGCAGAGCAAGAACTGGATAACGCCAAGACAACTCTATCCAAAGGGCTTCAAGCTTTCCCGGACTCCTGGCAGCTTCACCTGGCTATGGGCGACCTCCTCTGGAGTCAAGGCCGCTCCGAGGTTTCCTTAAAGAATACAACCAAAGCTACTTCATCCGCCCATGCTTGAGGTGGTCGTGCTGCGACACTTCCTAGCAGCAGCAAAAGGCTGCCCCGGCCACCCGCTGGCCTACCTGCGCATGGGCCAGTTCTACGCGGCCGGTGGGCAGGCTGAGAAAGCCCTGCGCTGTCTGGAGCGCAGTCTGGAGTTGGACGAGGACCGCCTTTGGGCCGCCCACACTCAACGCCAGCTCAGCGACCAACTCTCCCCCTTCCCCCCTTCTGTATGCCCCAGTTGACTGACAGAGCTGGCAGGAGGGTGAAAGGAGGAGTGATTAGGAGAAGGAGAAGGAGAGCCTGCACCTGGAGGTGCTGGAGGGGGCGGTGGAGGAGGAGAATGCTACCTGGGCCCTGCAGCGTCTGGGTCTCCTTCAGCTGCGCCAAGGTCGCCTGGAATCTGCCGTGCATCGTCTCCAGCAGCTCGTCGCCCGCCAGCCCGATCCCCTCTCCTGGCAGTGTCTTGGTCTTGCCCCAGTGCTTGACGAAAGGCGAATAGGAGTGGAGATGAGGTTTGAAGGAGACGCGTACGTGGCGCGCGGCTCACTGGAGTCGGGAGCGAAGGCCTACGAAGCAGCGGAGGGACTGCTGGACAAGGAGGCCTCCTCGGAGACGCGAGCAAGACTGAGCAGAGCCCTCACAGGAGTTCTTATTCAGACTGGACGTTTTCGAGAGGCCATGATCAAGGCCAGAGTTCTCCTACAGCTGTCTCCTTCCGATGCTCAGGTCAGTCCAAATTCATTATCTTGATGAATTTTTATGCTCATCTTCATCGTCTTTAGACTCATTTACTAGAAGCAAGCAATATTTACAGATTAAAGAACAAGATGAAAGATTTAGTGCCAAAGAATAGTTGAAAAGTTTTCGAGAGGGACAAGCTTGTGGGAAAAGCTTCTAAATGTTTAGAATGGGCTTGATGATTATAGGCGCGAGTGTTGCTGGCTCATGCTGGGCTGGAGGAGGGTCTGCTGGCAGCAGGGGACGGACTTCGAGTGGGGCGGGCGTTGGACTGCTGGGCGGAAGCTTTGGCAGCCATCGCTCCCGCCCTCACCTCCACCCTCTCCACCTACGCCACCGCCCGGACTCTTGCCGCCCAACTGACCCTAGGTGCTTCATCCTTTTTATCTACGCTTTCACATTACATGCTGTGCTTCTTGCTTTTGCCAGAAATGTCAGCCTACTCCCAAGGCATGGGCGACTGGCAGCGCCAGCAAATTGCAATCGCCGCCCAGGGCCTAGGCCTACCCATACTTCCTACAGGTGCTCTATGCATGAAAGCATATAACGACTGGCTTGTAAGAATTGAAATGCAGGAGAGTCTCTGGCGGATGCGGCAGTGAGCCTCTACGCCAAAGCCCTTCGTCTCCAGCCCGACTCCCCTGTCATCTGGGCCCATGCCGGGCTGGCCAGCTTCACAGTTACTTGGCCCTTTTGCAAAACGAGGCATCGCATGAAATGAGCAATGTGTCAAAGGCCTGGCGATTCCACGGGAAAGCGGAGGCACTGGCGCAGTCGGAGGCTTGTCTTCTTCGATCGCTGCGGCTCAACAGGGCCAACTCCACTGCCTGGCTTCGTCTGGGCCACCTCTACGCAGCCTCCAGTCGACTACTGAGAGCCCAGCATGCCTACATCAAAGCCCTGGAAACGGCTGGCGGAGACGGAGAACTGGCCGGCAGAGCTTGGACAGCACTCGCCATTCTCTACTTAGGCAAAGGTAAGTAGTGGCTTATTTTGACAATAAATGATTTGACAATTTTGACAATAAATAAATAAATGACGCATGAACGAAGTGCATGAAATAAAAAATACATTGAAAATAAAGGCGGTGAAATTAATTGTATAATAATGTTTAAAAAAGTTAATGATCAAAAAATAGGTTAAAATAGGTTAAAAGACAAATGTTTTAATCAAACCGATAAATCTATAAACATCAAAGATAAGACTTCAGTGTACACAAAGGCACTTCTAGCCTCACTTGTCTAAAACAGGCAACAAATGAGCTAACTCGTTAGACTCGTAAGGTGAAAAAATGAGGATCAAACTGGAGGATCTGACCGAATCTTCCAACGAGCGATATCTCTGTCCATTTTGCAATGATATTTTCGAAGCCGGCGAGCTCAAGGTTACCCTACTCCTGCAAAACTTCAAGTACAAGTAACAGCAGGATTTGAGCTTCACTTGCTGGAAGAGCTTTTGATAGCTCCGTTCAAATGCCAACTGTGTGGCACAGCGTTCTTCGACAGTGCCTCTGGAGAGCAGCATTTCGCTCGCAGTCATCCTGCCGCCCCCATTCAACTCCTCGAGTCCTGGCCCCAAGAGCAAGCCGACCTGCTCTCTGTTCCCCCCATTATCCTCCCGCTTTTACCTTATTAATTCTTGTCCATTCAGGATGCACTGGACCAAACGCAAATCATCGCCCCGTCCAAGGGTGTCCAGATGGATGAGAAGGCGGCTGATGGACTGCCGATTTCTATTTCCGACCATATTGAATTTGGCAGCGACGAAGAAGAAGAGGAGGCTGAAGAATGTCCAGCAATCGTTCGAGACCTCTGTGCCGACACCCTCCGAGAATCAGCAGCCACTCCTGCATTTGATGACGTTGATAGCACGCCATCTGACCACTACGACAGCAATGCAGAGGAGGAGGAAGAGAAGGCTGAAGAAGCCAGTCCTTCCAAAGAGGCTCCTCCAGAGAACAAACCGTCCACAAGCCAGCCTGATCTCAGCGGGATCAAACTAGAGCTGAAACCTAGCCCCCAGAAATGTGCAGAAATCGGTCCAAAGGAGTGGTGGGACGGTGAGTCACCAACAAAAGCCAAATTCGTAGTAGAGTCGCTGGAAGAGACGGAGCGGCGATGTCTGCGTCGCTTCGGGGGCTCCGGCAAGTATCCGAATGTGCACTGCGACGACTGCGGCTGGAGCACTGGCGGTCGGCAGGCTCGCCAACGCCTGGTCTATCATCGACTCACTTTTCACCTCTTCTCCACTCCACCTTTTCCATCGTCACCACCCAGGAGTCCACCAAAAGCAGCCATTCAATCTGCCAGCATATTGCACTGCCCAGTTCGCGGCTGCTCCTTTGCCACAGACAGCTCTCCCCTTATTCTCAAATACCATGTGCTTAAGTTAGTCACCAGCTCAACCTGGTCTTGTCTAATCAAGAGAATTGGCAGGGTTCATAGAGGTCAGGCAGTCTGCTGTAAAGTTCCGGGGTGCTTGAAACGTTTCAAGAGTCAGAAGCATTTGATTTTTCATTTGAAAACAGTACACTATTAGATTTGCTTTTCGACTTCCGAGCTATCGATCTTATCTTAGCTTTCTGAGAACACACATTGCTAAAGTAAACACTGACCTTATCTTGTTTTGTACTTGTTCCGAGTTTCATTGGCATTTATTTACAAAAAGGAAGGCGATGATGGAAGAAGCAAATTACTTCTGCCCAATATGTCAGGACATTGTGCCAAAGGACAACCTCAAGGCTTTGATAACTTTTGAATTAATACGTTATGCAGAAAAGTTGAATTTAGGTTCATTTGATGGAAGAGCTTTTGATAGCTCCGTTCAAATGCCTGGTCTGTGCCATGTCATTCTTCGAAGCGAGCTCAGCTGAAGAGCACTTCAGTCGCCGCCACCCAGCTCTGCCAGTTCAAATCGCTGAATCTTGGCCCCAGCAGCAGGTCCTCAGACTGACGGTCAGCTTATTGGCTTTTGCCACTCTTGAGGAGGGTCATGGAAGTATTTGTAGAAGGCCTTCGAGGAAGCAAAAGCAGTCCCCTTGGAAAATACTTCGGAGTATTCAGTTTCGGACAAAGCTGACCTAAACGACAACATTATTGACGACAGCGAGCATGCTGATTATGACTCTGACGAAACAGAACTGTCAACCGAAGAAATCAGCAAGGAGACAGACCACTGCGAACATGGAATCCTTAAAGAAGAAAGAGAAATGGAAACAAGCCCTCCAACTGTCGTCAAAAAAGTGAAGTCGCAAATAATCGGCACAACGGTTTGGCAAAAGGAACATATGTTTCCTCTGAGTGACAGCCGTATTGGCAAAAGGGGAAGTTTTGCTTTCCACTGCGACAATTGCGACTGGAGCTCAACAAATTGTGTAGGAGAGAAGCGATTAACGATTCACCGAGGTGCACTTGTCCGTCATCTCCGCGCCAAGCACTTTCCTCTCCTGCCACAAAGACCGCACCCAAGCAGCCCAGCACCTCAGAAAAAGGCCATCAAACCAAAGCGAAAGAGGACAGTTGCAAAAAAGACAGGACCACAACTGTACTACAGTCGGTGCAAGTGTTCTCGGTGTTTGGACGGCACCAATGCAGGTTTACCTTTTCAAGAACGACGTCACAAATGCCCGTATCCCGCCTGCTCTTTCCTCACTCGCAAGGGTACCATGCTACCTGCGCATCAGCGACAGTCAATTTCTTTCGTCTCTTGGCTCCCGCTCACTGAGCTTCATTGCAGAGTTCACGAGGGCCTTCGTTTTCCTTGCCCAGAAGCAAGCTGTGCGAAGACTTTTACGCAGCTCACCCACGCAAAGGAGCACGCAAAGCGGCTGCATCAAAACTTTCATCTTCTTTGTCCCGAGTGCAACAAAAGCATCAAATGGGCCTACAATCTCAGAGTTCACCGCAAGCAATTTCATGGTGTTGAATAAAGTTTTCATAAAATTTTTGTGCAAAACATCACCAAACAAGGTATTATCGGCTATCGCCAAGATGCGCGGCCTTTGTTCCAGTACAAGTAATAACCATTAGATACGTTACAAAACTTTTTAATTTGCATGGTTAATACGTACCTGCCAAAAACCAGCTGATTTCATTGAAAAACAATGGATTTATGCATGTTCAAATTTTTGAAACATCAAGATTTTGGGTTTTTGACTATAAATCAAGATAAAATAAATATTTCAAAAAATTCTTTTGCCAGCTTTAAGATATTACTTTGATGGACGTACCTGCCAAAAATCAGCTGATTTCATTGAAAAACAAAGGATTTATGCATGTTGAAATTTTTGAAACATCAAGATTTTGGGTTTTTGCCTATAAATCAAGATATATTAAAGATTTCGAAAATTCCTTTTGCCAGCTTTAAGATATTACTTTGACGGACGTACTTGCCAAAATTCAGCTAATTTCATTGAAAAACCAGTGATTTATGAATTTTCGTATTTTGAAACATCAAAAAATTGAGTTTTGGGCGAAAATCAAAAAATTACGTCAAGCACAAAAAATGGCCTGGAGATACCACCCAGACGGACCTTCATGCAAAAAATCAGCCAATTTCGTTGAAAAACCGCGGAGTATGGGCCCCGGAAATACATATATATATACTAGTAATATAGGTCAGTGGCCGCGCTACGCGCGGCCACCTATATAGTTACAGTTATGTACCAGTAATAGCCCTTTAAATCTCCCTCGAATATAATTACTTTTCATGAAAAAGAATTCACATATCCATTTCCACACTTCAAAATATTATTAGCCACAATGAGACCCATTACTGCATTGTGGCGTTTCTAGCCACAACACAGCAAAAAGGCTCAAGAACTCGAGGTGTGATCAATCAATGTCAATGCTTAGCAATCACATTGCCTCGGAAAATGCTGTCTCAATCGTGCCCTGAAGAATTACTTGATTCATCCCAAATACATCAGACACCTGGGTAGGTCAAAAATCGAAAAATTGACATTAGTCAAATCATTTTTTTTCAAATATTTTACTAAAAACATTAAAAATTTATTATTGATGTAAAGCAGAATTGTTGTAGCTTTAATTTAAAAAAAAGTCCGACAGCAAAAGTTAAAAAATGAAGGAGCTATGAAGTTTCAAAGTCAAAAAATAGCCAAAAATGGTAAAAATCGGCACATTTTCAATTATTTTTTAATTTGAAATTTTTCCATGCATGGAGCAGCCCAAAAAATATTGAATAACTTGTCAAAAGCCAAACGTAGAGCTATCATATGCCAAGATAAATAAAGAATCCAGGTGGCGCCGAGACCCCCCCAAAAATGGCATCACGCGTATTATATAAGATACTAGTAATATTGGTGAGTGGCCGCGCTTCGCGCGGCCACAATCTGCAAGTTGCTGCAGAGCAGAAAAATTTATAGAACAGTGTAATGATAAATTCTGCAAGTTTCATTTACAAAATTTGCTAAGTCAATTATCTCAAATCTGCGAAAATTCATGAATGATTTCAATTGGGTTTCACCCACTTTAAAATTGCATCATGGAGGTGAATGTACAAGTATATAAAGTGATTGCTCATTATAGCTCGCTGATTGCATGGATGCATGGATGCACATGGTAAGACAACTTACACCATGGCAAGCTTACTCCATAGTTAGACAACTATTGCAGCTGCACGGATCACATTGCCTCATATTCCTTCTAAATGCTGCCTTAAAACATCAGCTCCCTGAGTAGACCTGAAATCTCGAAAATTGACTTTACTCAATGAGGTTTTTTAGAAATATCTTAATCTAAAGTTGAAAAAGTAAATCAGTGGTCCTAAAGAGAATTGTTTTGCCTTGAATTTAAAAAAAAGTCCGCCAAGAATTGTTGAAAATTGGCTGAGCAATGAAGTTTCAAAGTTGAAAAATGTTGAAAATTAGCACATTTTCGACGATTTCTTTATTTTCTAGAGTTCAGGGACAGGTGCAGCGATATGCCAGAGATGGTTCAATCCAAGATCTATCCAAAATGGTATCACATGCCAGGATAGGTGGAGAATCCAGTCGGCCCGAGGTACCCTCCCAAAATGGGGTCACGCACATATAATAAGATATATCTGATACCATCGGCAGGCCAAATGTGGGACTCTTTTCTCCAAAATTTGCAGTTGCCTCGAGTAAAAAGTCAAGGAAATACATTTTTTACTAGTGGAATCTGCTGCTTGGACAGTGGCATTTTGTTTTTGGCGCGCAGTTCAGTGTCTCTTTCCATGCGCGCCCAAAACAAAATGCAGATGACGCAGCAGATTCCACTAGTAAAAAATGTATTTCCTTGACTTTTTACTCGAGGCAACTGCAAATTTTGGAGAAAAGAGTCCCACATTTGGCCTGCCGATGGTATCAGATATTTCTCCCACTTTTAATATAGCATAAAATGTATAAATATAAATTTTATATTGTTGGTTATATATTTAATCAAAACTTTATTCGATATATAAAAAAAAGAAAAAAACGTGTAAAAAATTTAATGAAAAGAAAATATTCGAAAATGAATAAGACAATGCAAACTTGCTGTCAAACAACAAAATTTTGGAGACATTTTCTTAACTTATGCTTAGTGCACTCGATTTTTGGGAGAAAAGAGCTTTACTTTTGGTCTGGCGATGGTACCAGTTGTTTTCTCAACTTTAAATATCCAAAAATAAAAAATAATGTCTGAGATGGATTCGAACCTACCAGTTTCATCCATCTACTATCGAAAAAATGAATACCTACTATCGTCCATTGAATAGATGCGGAGAAGAAGGAGAAGGAGAAGAAGAAGAAGAAGAAGGAGTTCGGACAAACGGTTTTGAGTGATTTTCTTTAGCATTCTGATACTTTTTGGCGATTTTTCGCGAATGTTGGTTAATTCGACGCTGCTCTTTCCAATGCAAAAAGAATCAGAAAGATTGAAGCTTCCTGTGAGGAGCTAGAGCCTTATCAAAATTGAGATCTAGCAATAACCCCCAAAACATACACTTGGGTCGAAAAGAGGGGCTGGGCGCTGACGGTTCGCCTTGCTCCCTCGCGCCAGCCCAATATGCGGACAGACGGACGCAAAAATGGGGTAACTGCTTAAGCTGGCCTTGGCCGCCCGCCGCTTCGGGCAGGGCGCCAGAGCTCCTCCGGCCTCCGGGCACGGGTGCTACGGCCCCTACGCTTCGCCTAGCATGCTTCGCATGCCAGGCTATGCTCCGGGGCCTCCGCACCCATGCCCTCCGGCCTACAGAGCTCTGACTGCCCTGCCCTCCGCGGCAGGCGGCCTTCGGCCGCGCAAAAATGGCAAATTCATGTTAACTTACAACCCAACAAAGCATGAGAACAGTGCGGGAATAAGTCGGTGAAAACGCTACAGCTCCGCTCAGACCGACCGAAATTCGAGTTGGCAAATATTAAAGAAAAACGGGAGGCGGCTCACGCGGCTTTTGCTGCGGCTCAGTCGGCATCTCCCGGGTCCTACGGAGCCTGGTTGGGGCAGGCCATCATCGCCCACTCCCTCAATCACAACGACGCACTCGACCTCTTCCGACACGCTCTCACTCTTCGCACACACGTTCGCCCCATCCCATTCCACAGCCACACTCCTATAGCCATTGAAAAGGGCTTTCAGTCGGTGGCCTTGGAAGGCTATCTGCAGCTGCTGCTGCCGAAACTGGGCAGGCTGGAGGGCGCCAGCGATGAGTACGCCGTCAAACAGCTCCACGCCGTTCGGACAGCAGCCGACGCAGCTGTCCGCCTATCTGGTTAGGCCTCAGGGTTGTTGTTCTATGAGCAAGCAGAAGGAAAGATTGAAGGAATGGGGGAGAACTGGGGGAAGGAGCAGCGGCTGCTGGAGATGCTGGATCGTCGGGATGTGATGGAGGGCGCTGACCGAGAGTCCTGGAGCACGGAGGAAGCTTTCCAGGCTGCCTTGGCCCAGTTCTCCAAGGCTCAAAGCGCTCAGTGGCCTGAAGAAAGGTCTTTTCATTCCATCCATTCATTAGGACAAATGTTCATGAAGTGAAAATAGCGCCAAATGGAACAGGTGGGAGTCGGAGGTTTTGGGCTGCGACTTGGAACCTGGCGCCATCAAGTGCCTTGTAAAGAGCTGGCAAATGCAAGGAGTGACGAAGGAAGAAATGCAGAACAAAGCTCTGCTTCTAACTACCCGTCTCATGTGCCGAGGTTTTTTCATCGTTTCATTTTATCGCCAGTGAACAGTCCCAACCAAACCAATAGGGAAGAGGAGCGAAGAAGACAAGCGATTGGGTGCCTGGCTGACTCACGCCACCCCCAGTGTTGCTCCCTTCTGGGCTCTTCTAGGCAACGCCGATCTTCTTCCACCGGCGCTTCACTCCCTCCTATTCCTGCATTCCGCCAGTGTTCGTTTCTCAGCAAAATTTTCGATTGCTTTCTAAGATTGAATGATTGTTCTGGATATTTTGCAGGTTGACCAAACACCGAAAGCATGGGCCAAATTCGTGCACACGTTTCCCTACAGAGTGCCACTTGAAGCATTGCGATCTTAAAGCTTACGCTAAAACCTAAAAGCTTCAATTCCATTTCATTGCAAATGAGTTTTGACGCTGATTATTCCTAATTATTCCGAACAAGTAAATGATTTCTTTTTATTTGAAAACTATCTAGATTCGGCCAGACGAGGAATGCTTGGATCCTTTTTGGAAAACAAACTGAAGTTATGATTGTAAGATCTAGGAGAGAAAAGAAGGAAAAGGGTGAGTAGCGATGTCGTCGGACCCAAAAGTGGACCCCCAGTTGGCGTCCTTCATCCAGGCGCAGAGTGCGCGCAGCCAGTTGCAGGCCGTTCTGCAGAAGCTTTCCGACGACTGCATCGAACTTTGCATGCCCAAGGTAGCCCCTCAGCTTGGAAACAGGAAAAGGCATGAATTAGGAGAGTTGCAGTCTCCTCCGGCGAAAATGGACGGTAAAACGGAGACGTGCCTGAACAACTGCGTGAACACCATGATCGACGCCTCCAAGTTCATGATGAATAAACTCTCCCAGCAGCAGGCCTCCTCCGCTCCTCCCACTGGCTGGATGTAGCCCTCTTCTCTACTCCTCCCCCTCCCACCTTACCTTTCCCACTCTCACTTCTCATTCTCCTTCATAGCAAGCCAAGTTGACAAATATTGTCGCATTGAGAAGTTTGCTATTGCCCCGATAGCATGGTTTTCTTATGAGAAAAGCGTTGAATCTGAATCTAGAAGCACAACAAAATTGGCATATCGAGCAACTGGCACCAAATGGAGCACCGCATCAACGAAGTAGGGATGTCAAGAGGGACTGGGGAAGCGAAAATGGTTGGGTATCTTTGGCTACCTTCAGACTTGAGCAAAAAGGGAGAGGGCAAATGCCACACAACATAAGGAAAACGGGAAAAGGGGGTTTGTGTAGGTAGACAATTCTAGAGATCCTTTTTGCCCTGAATGACGTCTTTGGAGACTCCCTGGGTAAGGTCGTAGTCGCTCACCGTCACCATCATCTTATCCGTCATATCCACGTACACGTTCCTAGGGACTTTTCCCTTCTTCCCCGTCTTTCTGCAAAATACCTGGGTTCTCAGCAAGCGAACGGATCAAAATGCAGAAATGAATAAACGTTGTGTAAAAGAAAGAGAACTAGCAACCCCGGGTGACGGTAGAAGGAGAGGACGAAAGTGATGAGGAAGATGAGGTTGGCTTTGTGTCCTTCGTCCAGAGCGATGGCGAGAACGTTGCGACGGGCGAAAAACTGGTTGGAGATGGAGAGCGTGAGAGAGGCCAGCCAGAGGCGAATCCCCATGAACGCCAGGTTCGTAGCGCTCAGCTTCCTGTTTTCGAATCATTTACGGCAATTCCAATGCTGAAATGATGCAAAAGTAGGCAATGACCCCAGGCGAACGACGTAGTTGATGAGGAGACAGAGGAAGAAGTAGGCGAAGCTGGAGATGGCGATGCCATGCTGGAACTCTTTCTTGGAGGGATGGAAGAACTTGTCTGTCGGGAAGTTGACGCTGCGCCAAAGCTCCTGCCAAATGAGGCATGAAAGCGAGTGGGGGAAAAGAATGGTGTAGAGACCTGGAAGTGTGCGTAGTAGAGCCAGCTGAAGAGGAGAGCTGCGGCGCAGGCGATCAGCACTCGCACCGTCTCACCAGCCACAGACTTCCAGTTCATTCTCGCTCGCTTCTTCACCCTTTTTTCTACTAGCGAAACCTTCAACTGCAGTCCGATAGTTTTTACAAATGTTCTCTTTTAGAAGCAACAAAGGACTTGATGCGGATAAATCGCAAAACAAATTCGTGACCAGGCAACCACGCAGGGTTTATTTTTACTCATAATCTATTTGAGTAATTTCGGCAAGTTTTTAAATTACACCAGTACAATTTCAAATCATTTCTTCGTTTTCTTCTTCTTAGTTTTCTTTCCTGTAGACTTGGGAACCAATATGCTTGGAGAGAACTCAGTGTCCTCTACGGTTGGCTTGTCGCTCAGCAAATTCCTGCAGCACGATCTTTTTCATCCTTTTTCATCATTTCAAAAGAAGATGGAAACGTGATTTGGTTCATGGAGGAGGGCTGTTGTGAGAATCCGAGAGCAGCCAAGGAGCCAAGGCCAAACCGAGGCCCCAGCTCCTTGCCCAGCCCTGCCACGCTGAAGCAGTGAACGCTTTTGTCCTTGTATGCCAGCGCATCTGAAATCGTTTTATTAGTTTATGACTAGAACAACGAGAGGATGGGGTAAGTAGCTGAGAAAGGCAGAGACAGGGCCCGGCTTCACCAGCAAAGCCTCGTCCAAGACTGCCAGTCGAAGACTCCCGCCTTGCAGCTTCCGTAGCACGCTGTTCAGCCCGAAGTGGAGCAATGCCCCGCTTTTGCCTTCCTTTCATATTCATTCGGGACAAAATCTCAAAGTCTGCCGAACAGGAAGGCCAAAGAACCTGAGTGGATGGGCCAGCTTCTGGTTCATCCAGCTTGGGGCGTTTGCTAAGGGGTTGGAAGTTGGATTGCTGGGCTTCCTGCTCTGCCGCCTTGCTCTGAGCTCTGCGCTTCCGACGCCCGCCGCGAGTCTTGCCCTGGCCTCGTTTCACCAGCTCACCTTTCACCTCCACTGCCGCCTAAAACCACTTTCAAAAGCGCTTCAAATAGAAAGCTAGAGAAATGGACCTGATAAAGAAGGTCAAGCATAGTCTTGGCATCCGAGGTGCTGGGAAGTTGTGGTAGGGGGCAGCTTCTCAGCAGCGGTCGACAGCTCATTGCCTCCGAGTACTCAAATGCCTGGATTTGTGCAGAGGAATTACGAAATGAGCGCGCAAGACTTCTCTGCAAGCAGCTGAAAAAGTGCGCGGTTGCAGTCAAAAGCGAGCGCAATTCCCTGAATGCAAGGATGGAAAATGGCCCAGCCAGGGGAACTCGCTCTGGACCTTCGCTTAGCTTACGTGGGATATACGGCCAAGTCTAACTCTACTTTCTGCAACTGCACCTAGCTTCTTTCGGTTTTATTTTGGAGCTTTGAAACCAAATGAGTGATAAGAATGAGAATCAACAATCAATTTCGTCGCAATGGGGAGAAAGCCAAGGTTGAAGGATCAGAAAGATGCAACTGCTGACGGTGCTGGGAAAGTTCTACCAGGACTACCAGAGTTCCACGCCGAAGCGACTAAAGATCATCGACGCCTACCTCTTCTACATCTTTCTCACCGGCGTCATCCAGTCTTTCAATCCAATCCCTTCTTTCAAGCCCGAAGCTGAAGCATGGGTTGTGTAGGTTCGCGTATTGCTGTCTGGTGGGTACTTTTCCCTTCAACAGCTTCCTGGCTGGCTTCATCTCCTCCGTCGGCTGCTTCGTCCTTGCCGGTACCTCACTGAAGCCACCCTGAAGTCTATGGGAATGAAAAGGCTGGGTTGCAGTGTGTCTTCGGATCCAGGTGAACCCTCAGAACAAGGCCCAGTTCCCGGGCATCAGTCCGGAGCGAGCCTTCGCAGACTTCATCTTCGCCCACGCCATCCTACACCTCGTCGTCGTCAACTTCATCGGATGATTTATTCCAACATCATTCCATCCTCCTCCTTATCACACGGGCTATGGATACTTGTTGATTTGAAGCCTATTTGTTGCCTTTTTGAATCGTCCCTATCGACACGCTCTTATTCAAGTTGCTAAGTGAGTGCTCGGCTGATGTGATCCGAAAACTTACTGGTATTATATCGAAGTAAACTTTATCTGGGACACATTGCTTTTGCGATCTTTATGGGCTTGCTAGCTAACGCGGCAATATAATATCTCAGCGCAAAAATCCTCAAAAAGGAGTACGGAGAAGAAGCAATAAATTTCTCATTGAGGTGCTTTTGTGAAGCGACAAAAAGCGGGAAAAGATGAAGCCGTATGATGTGATGATCCGCAACATGGCTCGCCGCACCTCCTCATGGTCAGTGGAGCCTGTCTTTTGTATTTACTTGAGAATTGAGGGAGTGTGAGTGCAGGACGTTCTCGGTGGGTGTTTGGGGCGCGGTGGGTCTGCTGGGGCTGATCTACGTGACGGAGTACAAGGCCATCAGCAAATACATCCCTTTCTACGGCCGCAAGTTCGAAGGCCCCCCACAGACCCTTTGGGATAAGCAGAAGCTCTCCCAGGACGGATACTACCACAAATAAACTTTACCCGCCATTTTCCCTGTGTGTAATTAGACGCCTCTCTAGCTCAGTGATTCCAATTCGAAACTAGACTAAGGTCTTGTTATTGAATAGCAAAGCACAAAACATTAGAGTGAATCATCCAGAAAATTGTCACAAAAATCCTGCGCATGACGTCATCCATGCTCCCGTCGGGAAACGGGAGCTTTGAATACCTACACTCAAACTATGCACGAAGGAATGAGTCACTTTCACTTGCAGCCCTTCACAACCTGTGAAGGGGAATATATAAGAGTGAGACTTCCAGTTGGTTGCCTGAAACTGAGTGAATAGAACCAGGAAGAATGACGGAGAGTATAGAAGCTCTGTACTCAGAGGCCTACGCCTTGGTGGAGCAAGGTGAGCAATTGTCCATTATGCCGCCTGAAGTGTGGGATCTTGACCTTACTCTCTGTTTGCTCAAGCCTGACCACTCATAATTCTTTCATCTACACTTGGTTCAGCTCCAGCACATTTCGTACAGTCATAGCTTTGCTAGTCATATTGAGGGGGCACCGATACTCTTGCCTCATTACGAATCAAAAAAGAAGGGCCTTGAAGGAATCTGCTACGACGAAGTGGGCCAGACAGACGGAGCACTGGCGATGTACGAGAAGGGCCTGGAGCTGATCGACAGAGCCGGCCAGCTCACCGGCGCCGACCAGAGCCCTCTCTACACCAAGATGCGCAACGCCCGCGATCACATCCTCTTCCGCCTCAAAGACCTACGCTGCGGCGGCACCAGCTCCCGCCCCTCCTCCCCCGCTCCGTCTCCCTTCGACGCCGTCTCCGGCGCCATCGCGGCCTTCGGGGAGTCCAAGTCCGCCGAGGAACTCTTCTCCATCCCCGGCGGCTGCCAGATCTTCCAGGTCATCGGCCAGGAGACCTCCGTCCCCTCCTACCCCGCCCCCCTCCGCATCTTCCGCTTCAACGACGACTCCCCCACCAGCGAGCAGCCGCCCGCCCAGCCTGCCCCTCCGGCCTTCCTCCAGGTCGGCGACTGGGTCCACCCGCTGGTGCCCGGACGGACGCCGGTGCTGAACACGGACTACGGGGCCTACATCTTCCCCAGCCCCAGCGCCGGGGCTCCGGACCTCCACGTGGCCCTGCTGCTGCCGTCGGACCTGGAGCCGGGGGTGCGGGGGAACTTCGAGAACCTGCTGCGGGAGTTGACGGCGTCGCTGCGTTCGGTGTCGGTGGCGGAGTCGACGCTGTCGGAGCCGGAGCGGGAGCGCCTGGGGGCCAAGATTGGCCGTCTCCTGCTGCAGAGCGGACAGGCTCTGGCCTGGGGAGTCCAGAAGGGACAGGAGATGACCTCACAGTTCGTGAAGACGGAGACGGACAAGGCCATGGAGCGGCGGGAGAAGACTGACCAGCCGCGAACTGTTGATCCCCGCGTTCAGACCAGCATTCACTACCTGCGCAAAGGCTCCAAGATCGGCGTCAAAGTCTCCGGCTACCTTGGTATCCCCTCATTCCTCTCCATCAAAACTCCTAATCGCTCCAAATTTAAACTAAAATTGTGAAAAAGATGAATGAAGAAGCAAGGGTGGAATTTCAGTGAACAAAGTGGGAGAGCTGGCATCGTACATTGGCGTTCGAGTGGCGGAGACGGCAACGAAGCGAGTGGGGGATACTTCGAAGGCGGGCGGGAGTCTGCTGGCGGAGACGGTGGAGGCGGTGAAGGGCGGCGTGGCCGGCTTCGGCACCGTCTACATGGGCATGGAGAACGCCGCCAAACAACTCGCTCGCGACATCGCTCAGGACACCTGCCGTCTGGTTGACCATCGGTTGGGCCCTCATCCTCTCTCATCCTCTACTTGATGGAGTGCGTAGAGGGAGGATGTGATTTGAGGTATGGGGAGGAGATGGCGCGGGTGACGAAGGACGGGATGTATGCGGTGGGGCATGGGGGGATGGCGGCGTGGAATGTGAGCGAGCTGGGGCCGAAGGCCATCGCCAAGCGCACGGCCAAGAAGGCTGGCCTCGCCGTCCTCACCGACCTCGACCAGACTAGCTCCAAAACTGCCAAGAAGCCTGACAATGAAAAGCCTCCACGCCCTCCACCTCCTGCCCCTTCTACCTAGATTTGCTATTCTTTATGCATCCCACTGCTTCAGCTTTATCGTTTTTCGCGTCCATCAGGTCGTTATCCGCTTTGGGCTGGAATGGTGCAAGGACTATTGCTCTACCATTTGCTGCACATGCCTTATAGTTATGTGATTCTTATTTTACTGGAATTTGAGAGCATAATTGTTGAGTTCAGCAAAGGCAATCACAGCAGTGGATGTAATCGCAAAACAACAACTGAACAATTCATTTGTTCCTAGTAAGGTTGCGCTGTTTTTCGGCGTGGATGACGATTTTCTCGTCAATGAGGAGGCCTTTGCGCCTGCGAACGGCGTTGAGGTGAGCTCGGGCACGGTTCTCGGCGTCCGCCTTCTCCCCGAAGTGCGCCAGCTCCTCCTCTGTCGTGGGCACCCAGTACGGATCCTCTTCCAACACCTTCAACATCCCACACTCCATGAACACCCATTTGCTTTACTCCGAAAGGAAGGAGGCAGTAACCTCCCAGTGGGAGAAGACAAGCTGAGGAGTGGCAAGTCCTGAGGTGCGTTTGCGAATCTCGTCAGCGAAGCCAAAGCTCTCCACTACTGGCAGCACTGCCGCGATGGTGAAAAGATTCGTTCCTTCGTTCATCTCCTCTGCCAGCACCTCAAGCTCACATTGCCTGAAAAAGAAAGATGGGATGTAGAGTCCAAGTCCAACGCGTCCAAGTCGTCGATTGAGCACAGCGTAGACTTTGCCCAGGACTTCGGCTGTGGCTTGGATGGAGCAGCTGTACATGGCCATCATCAGCCGTTGAGGGTGGGCCTGAAAAAGTACCCATTTGTGAAACCTTGAAGGAAACAAAAGAAAGTGGAGCACCTGAAAAGCTCGAATGACAGTTTCCTTGGCGGTGGTGATGAGTTGGCCGTGGAGGCCTTCCACCTCCTCCGCCTCTTGCCTCCAGTCCAGGAGGAGGAAGCCGACTCCTCGCATGGGCTCCTCGCACAACGGCCCCGACTGACAGCCCAGCTGGAAGCCTCGCACCACGCTTGCATCCCCCTCTCGCAGGCCCTCTTCACTCCCGCCTTCTTTCAATCCCAAGCTCATTGAGTTATTTTAGTTGATAGAAAGAAGTATGGGGAACCCAGGAGAAGCTGATTCCAGAGACTGGGACGATGTCGGTAGTCAGGGACGGTGTTGATGAGCAGGTTGAGGCGGGCTTTCTTGGACCCGAAGGCCCAGATGGCATCGCAGAAGCCTCGGCATTCCTCCTCGCTAAATCGGCTCCAGATGGTCTTGTTGTTGCTCTTCAGGCTCTTCCAGTCTGCCGTGAAGGCCTCTCGCAACTCCTCCCGGAACTTAGCCAAGCCCTCTCTCAGGTCGGCTGTCAACAGGTTCTCCGATTCCAGCGCTCCGTTGGCCTGCTTTCTCATCCTCTCCACCGCGTCCAGGAGCTCGCTGTGGCCGGTCAAGACGGCGAGTACGCTGTCGGGCAGGGGGAAGGCCTCCATCTTGAAGCAGAGGGCTCCTCCGGCAGCCGTCTCCTCCACGAGTCGGTTGGCAACCTCAGCACGACGATACTCAATAGCCTCCTGTAGGCGGTCGTGCTTGGGCGGGAGGACGATGGTCTCCTGGAAGGGGATGATGGGCGGGGAGACTCGCAGCTCGCCGACGCCGGGAGCGAATCGGCTCCTCAGGTCATCCAGGCATCGGGCCAGATGTACCTCGCCGGCGGCGACGATGACCTGGGCGCCGTGCTCGTCGACGGCGGTGCGGACGCAGGGGTCGGCCTGGCGGAGGAGGCGGAGGCCGCGCTGCAGCTCCTCCAGGCCGCCGCTCCGCTCCGGCTCCACGGAGACGCGCACGATGGGCTCCGCGGCGGCCTTGACGGGGTAGAAGGGCGCGGCCTCTGGGCTGGAGCTGAGGGTGGCGAAGCGGAGGACGCTGAGGCCGAGGCCGCCGATGCCCACGATGTTGCCCGCCCCCACCGCCTCCACCTCCTCCAGGTCCCGCCCCATGAACAGGTAGAGAGGGCCCAGGGTGACAGGCGTTGCACTGCCGGTGGACTGTCCGTCGGGGAGGACGAAGAGACTTTGGCCTCGACGAATGGTTCCGGAGAAGACGCGCGCGAAGCCGATGAAGCTCAGCTCCTCTGATCTAAGTGGACTATCGCTGTCGTAGGTTTCCACGCTGGGCTCTGCATCGAATGTCACGCTGGTCTTGGATTCTTCTTGATCTGTCAGACGTTTTTTGGCCTAAAAAGAGTGAGCAGATAGGAAGGATGGAAGGAAAAAGAGCTGAGAACATCAATTCTTCTTTGCTGCATTTCTTCTTGGGTCATTTCAGGACGTCGATGTTGGGGCAATGAAGAGGTCTCCACTGCCACCATTTTGGACACCAGCACTATTGTCGGGGGCTCACTGCCAAATCATGGGTATATGTCATCTAGCAACATACTCGGACTATGCACCATAAAGCCCATTTGCAATATCACCCAATTTTTTAATCAGTATGTAAATGGAATGAAAAGGGGTGCTGAACTGCGAGCCAAAACAAAATCGGACTGTCAAAATGGGGTGTATTTGTTAGTATTACATCGATGCTGGCATAGAAACAGATTTAACTCGCAGTAGATGTTTTACATGCTTTATGCTTCTTCGTCCCGTTCAAATTTAGAAAGAAACGGGACTCATTTTGGTTTGGCTATAATGTCAGATATATTCAAATTCCTAGAATTTGAATTTCGAGATTTGCATAAAATCATATTTTAAAATTATTAAAAAAAATTGGTAAAAAAGGGAAATTTCATAAATGAGATACATTTCATAAATTATGGCGATTACATATAAGGGCCCTTCGGGCCGCTCCACTATAGTTTCCGCTCCGCTCCACTGGTTATACCACTATAGTTTGCAGAATAGCGTTTGCGTTTGAACCTGGAGGAAGATGTTTGAGGCTCCGTTTGGCACTGCTGAATTGGAGTTCGAATGTGAAGAGGGAGATGCTGGAAATGTTTAGGGATGAGCAGAAGAAAAGACGCTATTGAGCGAGAGGGTGAACGAGATATGATGGGAGAAGGCGAGCAAGTCTGGCTTCCCGAAGAGGCCTGGGAGGCGGGAGGATGTGGCAGGCGGCTCCCAGCGTAGCCCAGGCCAGCGGCAGCCACTGACCCATTACTGCCTCCAAGTTCACACTCCCCATCAACATGAGAGCAGGAAGTCAGACATCGCCATGTCATACCTCTAGGTGAACCTGGGGATCGCTATGCCGTTGATCTCTGGCGGAGAGTTTGATGCTGAGGTTGGCAATGATTTTGTCCAGCTTGGCCTTGTCGGGCTGGGGTGCGAGAATGGCGTTGTAGACGGTCCAGATGTTCTCCAGGACCAGCTGAACGAAGAGCGGCTTCTTGCCCTTCGCATAGGCGCCGGGACGGATACGCTTCGCCTTTCCGTCCAGGTAGAAGTCGCCCCAAAGCGTTGCCTTCAATTAGCCACTTATTTCTTTCAATATAAAGGAGAAAGAATGAATGAGTCACTTGAAGAGCAGAAGGACTGAGGCCAAGGCGCTGACTGAGCAGCTGTACCCATTCCTGGAGACGGAAGCCCCAGCCGTGGAAGGCGGAGCCGAAGACGACGTTGCCAGCCTCGGGCTGGAAGTAGAGACTGGCCTCCTCCTCCTCCAGCTGCTTCCATTCTGCCTCTGCTTCGCTCTCTCTCCTCCAAATCCTCCTCATGGAGAAGGGAAGACATAGAAGTGAATGAGAAAATACCTAAGTCGACGTTCAACAGCTCCTTGGCGTCTTCGCAGGTGCTCCTCTTCATCTGCCTCCTCGGCGGCGAGGGCGGAGGAGAGGAGGACCTCGGCAGCCACGGCGTTGACGGCCGTCAGAACGGACTGGATCTGCTGGTACGCCTCGGATGCGCTCATCTTCAGCTCCGTCACCAGCCGGTCCAGCTTGTTCAACACCAGCACCGGCTTCAGGCCCTCTTTTATTGCCTAAAGGAGCTGCTTGCATTGGTGAAAAGAAGGGAGAGAAAGAAATGAGGTGCCTGTCTAAGGACGGAGACGGTCTGTGGACAGACGCCCTCGACGACGTCGACGACAAGGAGGCATCCGTCGGAGAGCTGGAGGGCAGTGGACACCTCGCCGCAGAAGTCGATGTGCCCAGGGCTGTCGATGATGTTCAGGAGGAACTCCCCGTCCTGGTGGAAGTAGAGGGAGACGGCGGAGGCTTTCATCGTGATGCCGCGCTCCTGCTCATCCGCTCTGCTGTCCATGTATCGAAGTTTGCCTCCAATTGTCTTTCTTTTAGAATTCTTTTGGTTGGGCATGGGGTGAAGTATTGGTGTTAGTACCAGCCATTCGTGCAGAGATGATGCCGTTGGCAGCAATGAGGGCATCGGCCAGCGTCGTTTTCCCATGGTCCACGTGGGCCAAAATGCACAGATTTCGAACTGAGGACGGACGACGCTGCAGCTCTTCCAACTTCTTCACCGGGATTAGACGTGGCATATTCTCTTCAATTTTTTTCTTTCGTTTACCCTCTACAGATTCTAACAAAAGGAATATGTTTATATCATCGATTGCAGATTGTTGTGCAATTATCAACGCAAACATAGTAAAAGCAAACATAGAAAAAAGAATTGAATTCCCGCCTTTGACATTGTACTAGAAGAAATGAGCGATTTTCCAGCTGCTGGCTAGCTGGGTTAAAAAGAGTGTAAAGTGGTCACTTCCCCTTCCATCAAGCAGGGTCCACTCTGCAAGTGCGCAGTTGGCATGCGGGGGAAGAGAAGAGGCGCACTTCGCAATCTCCGCTCTCATTGGCTACCCGCTTCAGCAACAGCCAATCAACGGGGCTTAGTGGAAACTGCCAGAAGCTCTGAGTCGCAGATGAAGAGGCACCCACCCTGCTCAGTAGCTAACCTCTAGGCGCATCCTTATCCTTTCTTTCGCCATGGCCGAAAGCTTCTGCTACAATAAGGGCTGCGGCCAAAAATTCCCACTGCAAGCCAATACCGATGGTTTATTTCTTCTCCGCTGACTTGTCTAAAAATGTTTATTACATCAAATCTTTTGCAGATAGCTGCAAATTTCACCCTGGCCAGCCGGTTTTCCATGATGCCTACAAGGGATGGGGATGCTGCAACAAAAAAGTTCTTTTTATATTTTTATTGCCATCGAATCCTAAATTCCTTGCGTAAAAATTGATGGTCAATATGCAAAAATTTTCCGGTGACGGATTTCACGGAATTTCTGAACATTCCCGGGTGCACGCAAGGCCCGCACAATCCGGAGAAGCCAGCGGAGCCCGAGAAGAAGGCCATCGTGGAGCAGGGATCCCTGGCTGCCAACGGAGACGCCGACGTCCTTCAGTCCACACCCAAGGCCGCTGCCCCTCCCACCGCGGCCTCCAGAGACGCCAAGGTCTCTTCCATCCTTCCCCCAGACTTCAGCCTTGCCATGAGTAGCATTTGTTGAGACTGAGCCGCTGGTGGAGCTGGAGAAGAAGGTGAACAGTGCGCTGAAGGCCCTGCTCAGCGCCAAACTGGAGGAGGACATGAAGAAGATGGAGATGGCCGCCGACGCGGAAGGCAACGAAACCGTCGTCATTGAGACCGGCACCCCCTGCAAGAACAACGCCTGTGGACGGTGCCTTCCTGGATAGGAGCAAGAGAATGAAGGGAGAGCAGGATGCTGAGGTTGCAGGGAGTATGATCCATCAAAGGAGGGCACAGGAGACTGGCGAGACATGTGCTGGCATCATCCCGGAGTGGCCATCTTCCACGAGGGCATGAAGTTCTGGAGCTGCTGCAACAAGAAGACCAGCGATTTCGACGCCTTCCTATCACAGCCCGGCTGTACCCGTGGAGATCACAAGTGGATTGGCGACGACAAAAGTTCTTTCATCTTCTTTCCTTCCTATCTTCTGTTTTGGAGCGAGAGGTGATTGGGCAGAGGCGGAGGGAGCTCTGGAGTGCCGCGACGACTTCCACCAGACGGGGAGCCACGTGATCATCACCTACTACCTGAAGAAGGCTCACCCGGATCTCACCCTGGTGCGAGCCAACGCCATCACATTGGACGTCAATCTTGCCTGCCTTGACGGAGGAAGCAAAAGCATCCCCATCGACCTTTGGGGCGTTAGCTTCTTCTCATCATTTCTCACATTTTTACTCGCTTTACTTGAAAGCATAGAACAGTCATGTTGGACGTAATTTTGTTCTCAAATTGGGCTTTGATGCAGGCTGTGAAAGTGGGAGAGAGCGTGGTGACACTGACGCCAAATAAGGTGGAAGTGAAGCTGCGAAAGGCGGACCCCGTTTCCTGGCCTCGCCTCAACTACGTCACCCCTCCTCCCTCCACCCAGCAATGACCCAATCGCTTCTCAATACCCACCTTCCATTTACACCTACATTTCATCTCAATTCATTTCTAAGTCATGAGAAAAAATGGTGACACCCTTGACTATCTCAGATCCATTAATTGTGCTTTTTGCGTTGTAATTATCGTTCTTTCCCTCTTTCTTTCCGCAAATGAGTTCAGTTACAATATTTCTAGACGTAACAATATTCCGCTAACAATCGAACAAATGTCTGGGCTCCAAAAATCTGCTGGAATCTGAGTGCCAAGAATGCAGGCAAACTGAAAGATCGGGAAAGTTGAAGTCTATTCATCCTCTTCGGCTGTCTCTTGCTTGACCTTCTTCTTCTTCTTTTTCTTCGGCTGCTCCTCCGCTTCCTCCTCTTCTTCCGCTTCCGCCTCTGCCACCTCCTCCTTCACGCGCTTCTTCTTTTTCTTCTTCTCCGAGCCACCCGCCGGCGCCTCCTCCTCTTCATCCCCCGCTTCAACACATTCTCTCATTCTCCATTCCTATCCTCATTGACCTGTAGGTCTTACAGGGCTCTTCGCGTTTGGCCTTGGCTGGCACTTCGTCGTCCTCCATGCCGGAGAGCTTGCGCTTCTTCGGCTTCAGCGTGGAGTCCGCGCTCGCGTCGTACTCCATCACCTAAACCCCCTCCTCTTTCTTCCCAACATCTATCTCAACTCTTGCCAGCTGAGCAATGGGGTGGCCAACCTCGCTCTTGAAGGAGTATGCCTTGGCCTGTCCGTCGGCGGCGCCCTTGCCCTGCTTGCCGCTGATGCGGGAGGAGCCGGCCTCATTGAGGCGCTTCATGCGGGTCTCCAGATAGACGCGCTGGTCGAGGCCGAGTGAGGAGTCGGCGGCGTCCGTGCCTTCGCCCAGGGCGTCCACTCGCGTCGCCAGCGCCGCCTTTGCCGCCAGCATTCGCGACATTTTGCCCTGAACACCCCCTTATCTTTGTGGAAGGAAGGCAAAGAGGATATGGCGGAGGGAAACCTTGATCTTGGCGGGAGCGGAGCTGACAAGCTGGGCGTGATAGAGGAGGCCGTACTTGGGGGTGTCCTTGCGCTGCTTGAGAGCCTTGAAGAGGGCCTTCTCGGCGCCGAGGATCTGTACGGTGGAGGCGGGGAACTTGGCGAGGTTCATGAGGGAGCCGGCGTGGCTGATGAGGCGGGCGCCGACCATCTCGCCGAGGAGGGTGGTGAGGTTGGGGGCGAGGGCGGCCATGCGGTTCTTGAGGTACTCGTAGAGCTGGGTGCGGTAGCTGTGGATCTCCACGATCTGGGAGCAGAGCTGGCGGATGTTGGCGATGTCCAGCTCCGAGATCTCGGTGCCCATGCTGATCTCCGCCTGCTCCTTCACCTGCTCCTCCAGCTCATCCGGCAGGATGTCCGACAGGTCCGAGATCTTCACCTTCTCTTTCGTGCCTGGATTGGACTTTGCTCTTTCCCCTTTAAAGAATGAGTGGGGGAGAAGGAGGGACGCACCGACTTTGAGGATGATCTTGGCGTAGGCCTGGTGGTCGGAGACGATTTTGCCGAGCTCTGGGAAGTGCCAGCCGTACCACTCGCGGGCGCGCATGATGTAGTTGTTCAGCTCCTTGTCCAGGTCGTCCAGCAGGGCCACGGCCTGCACGATCATCGTGTCCACCTTCTCCGGCGAGAACTTCAGCTTGTAGCGACTCAGGGAGTGCGCCAGACCCAGCGACATCGCATTCGCATCCTACAGTCATCCTTTTATTCATCATCCTCAATAAAGCTAATAGGCTGTAGTGACCTTAGCGGAGAGCTCGCCGATGAGTGAGTCCATCTGAGCCCGGATGCCGCGCATGAGTTCGTCCACGGCCTTGTTCCGGATGCAGGGGATGGCCAGCTTCTCCTTGATCGACTTCCCCAGCTTCTCGTCAGCCACGGCCAGCTCTTCGCTGCTCCCTTCCACCACCTGTCAGCCATTTCCACTGGACTTGGAGAACTGAGCAGAAGATTGTGGAGGAACCTGCTTGCGAAGCCATTTCTTGAGGCCCTTGTCCACTTTGCCTTCTAGCAGGGAATTGGCCGCTGTAAACTGTTCAAATCTCAGATTTAGTCGCCTCATTTGGTCACAATTGCCGAATTGAGAGAAAATATATATTTCTTAATTTTCTTATTCCTTCATCATTCCAGGCAAATGAACTGCATAAAATTGTTTTTGTTTTGGTCGTAACATATTTGAGTTTTCGCAAAAAATAAATGCTGAACCTTGAAGAGAATCGGTAGTGTCTTTGAATGCTTTGAAGGAGATGAGCTTGACGATGTCGGCGGCCTTCTCGGGGCTCTCGAACTCTTCCCAGATCTTCTCCACTTTCGACAGCTTTCCCTCTTCCAGCACCTGTCAAACTTAGAACATGAAGCCAATAACGTTTCTCGAAACGACTAGTATGATTCGAATTCTATCGCTCTGCTAGAAAGAGTAATGAAAGGGAACCTTGAACAGGGCATAGCCACTAGCGTTTTCAAACAAGACCAGCATTCTGAGGCTAGTCTTGGTTTTGGCACTATTTGGTCGCTTCAAATACGGCTGGGCTTGCAGGGGCTAGTGATGAAAGCGCACTTGCCACCTACCGTGCTCTCCCTAGGCCAAACCTACAGCAGCAGAACCCTGATTCCCCCCCCCTGCCACCCACACCCTAACCCCACACCGCACTCCCGCCCCTCACCTCCTCCCAACTTTGCTTCCTCATTTCTATTTATTTATCTTGCTTGAAAGAGGGCCAAGGAAGAAATCCAGCAAAGACGAATTGAGGGAGAGAGAAAGGAAAGATGACGATCCCGGCGCCGAATCTGGCGAGTCTTCGCCAGCCGGGCCTGAAGTGGTTCCGGAACGGGATGCTGGGGGGCGCGGTGATCGCCTTCATCGCCCCCGCCTGCTGGTACTGGTTCCGCATGCACCCAAGTACGCTCGCTACGAGGAGTTCTTCGCGTATCCTCTTTTTCACTTCCTACTCATTCACGAAGTCACAAAGACGGGGATTGATAGGACGGCGGACCCGTACAAGATGATGGAGAACGCATGTGCAAGCGCAACCTCCTTCAGGCATGCCCCCAGAACCTCCAGGCCATGATCGATGAATAGTTTTCCTCATCCACTGCGCCTTGACATCCCAAATAGTCTCCTCTTTATGTAGTCTGTGTTCATAGATCACGACTTCCTTTGTGTTCTTAACTATAAAACGATTGCTCAAATAGGTGCAATTCGCCATGCACGATATCGGGGTTAATTTAAGTTACATAACATAACTTAATACTGCATTTCTAATACAGAACATAACGGAGTCCACTCCATAACATAACTTAGTAGGCCAAGTTTCTACTACATAACATAACGCATATCTTAATCACTGAGTTATGTTATGTCAGAGAAATTTTTCAATTTTTGCTATATTCACTACCCCAGAGTGTTCTAACAGTAGTCTTCTTGAATCTAATGATCTTAGGATGGTCTTACGGCAATTTTGAGCCTCAGAGAAGGTGCAGTTTTTTTTAGAAAGATATGTTATGTAAAAGACTTTTTTAAGGTATTGTTATGTGAA